>JAJQOW010001711.1:0-36384 GCA_037975125.1 Latrodectus hesperus | reverse complement strand
CCTTTGTCTGACGTGAGATTGGTTGGTTGGTTGGTTGGGTTTTATGGCGCAAAGTCCAAAAGTGGACATGCTGCGCCAAGAGCAAGTTTTTGTTGCTTTAAATATTTATTTAGTTATTTTATTATTTATTTTTTTTAAAAACCCAAACAACATTTAAAATTTTAAAATACAAAAATCTGTGTATAAAATATTTTAAAATAATTTTTATAAAACAAGATATATGTACAATTTGAAAATTAAATCAAATAAAATGTATGAAACCTATTTCTCTTAGAAAAGCGAATAGGTTTTTATGGGGTGGATCCCCTATTAAATCAAATAAAGTTATAAAATCAGTATTAAAATAGTGTAAGCGTTGTTGGTTAAAAACATTACATGAAATTAAAATATGATATATAGTAAATGGTTCATCACACGCTTCACACCATGGATTTAGTTCATTTAAAAACAAATGTCTGTGTGTGAAACGTGTGTGTCCGATACGAAGGCGAGTTAATTTAACATCAGCACTTCGTAAAGGTAAAACTGATAATGAGGTGAGAGATGAGAAAATGGTATGAAGTTTGTTTCCGACCTGCAAGTCCCATGATTCCTCCCAAAGAGAATAAACAAATCTTTTTATACTATTTCTCACATCAGAGAGCGGAACAGATGGTAATATTGGTCTCGATGCAGCCTTTGCAGCTGCATCTGCTCTCTCATTTCCATTCAGACCTACGTGACTTGGTACCCAACAAAATATTATTTTGTATCCCTTGCCAGCAAGGGAATCCAATGCTCTGAAAATTCGTGACACAACAGGATGACAGGTGTAACTATTGCTTCTCAAAGTATCTATAATGCTCATGCTGTCAGTGTATATACAATGATCTTTATAATTATCTGTATTCACATGCTGAAGCGCGTGATAAATAGCTGTAGCTTCAGCAGTAAAGATGGAGCAGGACAAATGTAGGCTGTAACTAAAACTTGTATTATTGATAAAAACTCCACAGCCCACATGTCCTGCGGTTTTAGAACCATCTGTGAATACAGGTTTATAGCACTCGTACTGACAGCGATGATAAGAGAATAGTTGTTGAAAAACAATAGGTGTTGTGTCCGATTTTCTATATTGAGCAAAGGTTTTAATAAGCATATTTGTTGGGTTATACCAAGGCGGATGGGCAAATTGGTCAGCAGACTCAATCCGAATATCACATAGGTCTGTGAGCCACAGATGTAGTTTGGCTCGTGTGAGAAATGGTGGGATGCTCTTTGGGCGAGCATCATATAATCTCTTAAGAGAAGCGTTAGGAACCATGGTACGTATAGGATGATAAGGGGTTGACATTATCTTAGCATAATAATTGAGAGACTGCTGCATTCGTCTCAGGTCTAACGGTAGTTGATGACATATCACGTATAGACTCTGGACGGGTGATGTGCGGAATGCCCCAGAACATATCCTTAAAGCAGAGTGGTGAACTGTGTCCAGTTTTCGTAGAATAGAAGATCTAGCTGATCCATAAACAACACATCCGTAGTCAATGCGGGATAGAATCAAAGACTGGTAAATTCGGAGTAGTGATGTGCGATCCGCACCCCAAGATGTATTTGACAACACCTTGAGGATATTAAGCGACCGCTCACACTTCTTCCGCAAATGTAAAACATGCGGAAGAAAGGTTAGTTTCCGGTCAAAGATAATACCCAGAAATTTTATTTCATTGACTACTTGAATTGGAGTGTTGTTGATATAAATAATTGGATCATTATGAAGGCTAGTCTTTCGACAGAAGTGGACACAGCTACTCTTGCTAGGTGACAATGTATGGCCATTCTCAGCACACCATGCAGCAAGCTTGTTAACTGCTGTTTGCAGTTGTCTCTCAATTAATCGCATATTCGAACCCTGACATGATATTTGCAGGTCGTCAACATAAAGTGTACCATTTACT
Source organism: Latrodectus hesperus (assembly GCA_037975125.1). Classification (NCBI taxonomy): domain Eukaryota; kingdom Metazoa; phylum Arthropoda; class Arachnida; order Araneae; family Theridiidae; genus Latrodectus; species Latrodectus hesperus. Next base: position 34,444 of record JAJQOW010001711.1, on the reverse strand, counting down.
GATGGTGGTAATTGATGTAAGATGCTACTGATGAATAAGTTAAAAATGGTTACACTTAAAATGGAGCCTTGAGGAACACCCTCAGCTTGAATAAAAGTATTGGAAAATACAGTTCCAATACGAACTTTAAAAACACGGGAGCTTAAAAAATTCTGTAGGAATATCGGAAGATTACCCCGAAAGCCAAAATTATATAATGAACGGAGAATTCCATATCGCCATGTACGGTCGTATGCCTTCTCGATGTCAAAGAAAATGGAGACCAGATGATTCCTCCGCACAAAAGCGTTGCGGATTTGGGTCTCCAAATGTGTAACATTATCAAGAGTGGATCTTCCTTTACGGAAGCCACTCTGATTTATGTGTATGCATTTATTTTTTTCTAAGACATAAACGAGACGGGCGTTGACCATACGTTCGAGAGTCTTACAGAAGCAACTCGTCAGAGCAATTGGTCGATAATTTGAAGGATCTGAAGGATCTTTACCAGCCTTAAGAACCGGAATCACTATCGCTTCACTCCAAGCTGAAGGAAATTTCTTTTCATTCCAGATCCTATTGAACAAAAGTAATATGTTCAATAGGGAGTCTGGACTTAAATTTCGAAGCATTTGATAGCTGATTCCATCAGGTCCTGGGCTGGTATCATGGGCCTGTTTTAATGCTCTCTTCAATTCCAACATCCTAAATTCGCAGTTGTAAGGCAAGGCTTCACCATGGTTGAAACGAATTGGTGTTCGCTCAGCACGACTCTTAGTCCTTAAAAACGAAGGACTGTAAGAGTCGTTGCTTGAGACGCTAGCAAAAGTTTCACCAAGGGTATTAGCAATGTCTTTAGGAGAAGAGTATACAGCAGCTCCGGTTTTTAAAACAGGAATAGAAAAATCCTTATAAATCCCATTGGCTGCTTTCACTTTTCTCCACAACTGTTTACTGGATGTGGAAGATGTAATTGAAGAGACATAACGAGACCAAGATTCCTTCTGACTTCGACGACGAGCTCTGCGAGCTAGAGCTCTTGCTCTCTTGAAGGCGACAAGATTCTCCGTTGTGGGGTACCTCCTAAATAACCCCCATAACTTCCTTTGTTTTTTATGACTCTCTTGGCATTCTTTGTTCCACCAAGGTTTGCAACGCCTGGGTGTTATAAAGGAACTCTTAGGAATTGATGCATCAGCTGCATTCAATATTGCTTCGGTGACCTTATATATGGCATCATCAATATCATCGATCGTAACCATTTCGTTATCAACAACTGCCAATTGTGTAAATAACGTCCAATCTGCCCGACTGTACACGTAAGTAGGTAAGCGTTGTCTTACACTACTACCTCCAGTCTGGGAGATGACGAGAGGAAAATGATCGCTGTTGTAAAGATCATTTCCTACATTTAAATTTAACAATGGCAGAAGAGATGGTGAACAAATGGCCAGATCGAGAGAATGGAATGTTCTTGTGGGAATATGGAAATATGTTTTCTCGTCGGTATTAAGCAGACAGAGACTATTATCTGAAATAAACCGCTCTATCTGCTGACCGCGAGAATTAGTATCGTCATTTCCCCACATAGAACTATGGCCGTTAAAGTCACCTAACAACAGAAATGGTGTAGGCAGCTGATCTATTAATGCATCGAGTTCCTCTTGGCGGATGACATCATGTGGTGGTAAATATAAACTACAGACTGTAATTAAACATGAAGTGTGGATTTTCACAGCTACAGCCTGTAGAGTAGTATTCAATGGATGGACAGTGCTGGGGAAATTATTTGATGTTAAAATACAAACACCACCAGACACTGTACCATCATCACCACAGTCTCTTCTAAAGCATTTAAACCCTCGCATAGTAATTTTATTGAAAGACTTCAGGAATGTCTCCTGAAGTGCTACGCATGCAGGGTTGTAAGCTGATATCAGAGACTTGATGTCATCAAGATGTGATCGCAAACCATGGCAGTTCCAAGATACAAAGGAAGTTATTGTTTAGTTTTAAAAGCTCCTTTACTGGAGCTGGAAGGCTCTCGTCATATCCTCGAACGATCCATCATCGTCCGAGGGAAATAGAGAAACCGCGTCAGTCTCCAGGCAAGAGAAAGCATTATGGGTGGAAACTGAAGATAATTTTGCTTTTTTTAATTTTAATGCTTTCTCCGCTTTTGATTTTGCAAAAGGAGCTTTTTTTGAAAATGTTGGAATTTTTTTAAATTTTGGCTTTTCAGATGTTTGGGGTAATTTTATTGGGGAAACAGAAAACGTTTCAGTTTGTGTGCTGCTCGATTTGGTGACTTTTCTGGCAGCAGTGGCATAACTAACTCCTGACTGAGGGTTGCGAGAAGTGACTAATCGTTTCGCCTCAGGATATGAGCATTTATGATTAACCTTAACCGTGGCTATCTCCTTTTCCAGCAAATACTGAGGACAGCTTCGAGAATAGGAGGGATGGTCACCTTGACAGTTGACACATCTCTCCTTCACTGTGCAGTTGGTGCTATCATGGCCTACCACCGCGCAGCGGGCGCAGGTGATTTTGCCTCTGCAAGCGTTTCTCGAGTGTCCAAAGCGCTGACATTGGAAACATCGCAAGGGATTTGGAATATATGGCCTAACGGGTAAGTTCATGTACGCAGCTTTTACATACTGCCGAAGGTCTGGCGTCGCAAAAGTCAGAACAAGGTGCTTAGTGTCAATAACTTTGCCATCCCGTCTGACTGTGATGCGTCTTACGCCACAGACCTTCTGATTCTGTAAATTTTCAAGAATTTCTTCCGTAGGCGAATATAACAAATCCCTTGCTGAGATAACTCCACATGAAAAGTTAAGGTTGCTGTGAGGCGAAACAGTCACTTCCAAGTTTGCCAAGGATTTCATGCTTGCCAGAATTTCTGCTTGTGAGTCAGATGCTGCCTCAACAAGCAAGTCACCGGAGCGCATTTTCTGAACTTTTTTGACTTCCCCAACAATTCCCGATATTCCTTTAGATATAAGGAAAGGAGACACAGTTGTGAAATTTCCCTCTTTCCTTTTAATCACGAAAAATTTAGGTTTTAAGTTTTGAAATTGTTGCTCCCGTGGGAGAAAAGTAAAGTTTTTATTCTCCATATTAAGTATTTAAAATTTCGGGACCTGACCGCACCACCCACCACCGAGTCCAACAAGGGGATGCAGACCAGCTGCACCAGTGCTAGCCAGGTCCTATACGCTCACAGTACATCCCTGAAGTGGCCTCCACCCTTAACGAGTCACCCAGTAGATGTACCGATCGCTTGATCCATAAAGCCGATTGATGTGCTGAGGACCACAACACACCTCCCGTTTACCTGTAGCAGAGGCCAAAGTAATGTATTGGTCTCTGGGGGCCTCAATTACCAGGACCCTCCTTTCCAGGGACACGGGTCTCCACGCACGGCAAACACGTGGGTGATTTAGTCCTCAAGAGTAGCTAATAGCAACAGAGCGGCGAAAGCTACTCAAGGGGAGCCCTCAACCTCTTACGAGGCAACCACATTGAGGGAGAAGAGGAAGAAAAAGCAGAAGAGTAGAGAAGAGAAGAAGAGAAAGAAGAGGACAGATCACTGGGGTACCTCGGGATTGTGACACCCGTGTTTACCTAAAGAAGGTAAACCCCCTGAGGGGTCTGACGTGAGAAGAAATGTCAAAAAATTAATCTATTCTCTTCGGCAGGAGTCATGGAACATGCAAGTCAATAATAAATTGCGTGTCATATTTCCATACATCACCTCATTAACAGTTTTACCGATACGAAGTGCTGATGTTAGATTAACCCACCTTCGTATCGGACACACACGTTTCACACATAGACATTTGTTTCTAAACGAATTAAATCCTTGGTGTGAAGCGTGTGATGAACCATTCACTGTTTATCATATTTTAATTTCATGTTCATATTTTAACTAATATCGTTTACTCATTTTTAATTGTGATATTTTAAACTTATATGATTTGCTTGGGGAACCACCCCACAGGAACCTATTTGCCTTTTTGAGGGCAATAGGTTTTTTATATTATATTTAATTTGCAATTTTTAAATTTTAAATGTATATATAATTTTGTTTTTCCTTTTATATTTTATAATTAGATTTTAATATGATATATATACACTAATTTTTGTTTTTTAGAATTTTAATGTTGCGTGGGTTTCCAAAGAAAGTAAATAAATTAATAAATAAAATGAATTAATAAAAAAAATTAAATATCTTCTTCAAACTTATTTCTTGGCACAGCATGTCCGTTTTTGGACCTTGCGCCATAAACCCAACCAACCAACCATTGAGAAGATTGACTAGAGAATTCATATTACAACTCTGTATTTCTTGACAAAATTTTTAATGTTTGAATAAAAACCAGACGTGTAAAAGTACATTTCACTTTGCAAATGTAGCATTATCGGAACATAGTGTCAACTGCGTCGAGGAGACAAAAAAATTATTATTTTATAAATTGTCGGGTGCTCCTTTTAGATAATACGAATCATTTCCATCTTCATTATTATTATTATTATTATTGTGTGATTATTAAAATGAGTACAAGATAAATATTGAACATGTTTCCAAAATTGGTTAATTGTGTGTCGTAAAAAAAAAAATAAATCGCAGAGATATTTGCGATTTATCATTTTTTTTAGCCCTTTAATTTCTAAAGGCTAAAGGGCTTACCTTTTCAAGGATTTCACCAATCCTTCAACATTTCGTCGATTGGTGCCTTGGGAAAATAAAATACGAACGGCAAATAATTTCGCAAGTAGCTGACCGTCCAGGGCTCGTCACTGACAATGCTTGGATTAAATCCGTCATCTCCTTTCAGAAATTTTTCATATAGTACATTTTTCAAGAATTCTTCAATATCTTTGATGGGAACTATGAACTTTTCATGACAGTCTTTTATTGTCGTTGGCATTTGGAAATATGTCAGGCCAGAATAGACGTAAATCTTTTTCCCATCGAATGTGTTGGTAAATTCTATTTCTCCGGCAACTGTTTCATTTTCATCATTTTGAATGACCCTGAGTTTTGCAGTGAAGTTGAAGTTGTAAGTCATTTTCGAGAAAGAAACAATCTGCTCGTTCTGAGAAGAAAATATGAAATGCGTCCGTTTCAGCTATTCCTTTTTTACTGGACAAGCAGGAAGACCTTATCATAAAAAAAATCTTTGATTCTTGTCTCAACATTAGGAAAAAGTTTTGTTGCGAAAATTATTACATGTAAAAAAATAAACAGAGGTGAAAAACAAGAAATAAATTACCAAATTGAATTTGTAGGTGCTTGTAAGAATTGCTTTATTCAAATGTTCTTCAAATTTAGAGATTCATTAACTTCAGATTCAACGCGTTCAATTGCGGATAATTTCCAAAATTGAATATCGAACGCTTTTGTAGGTCACACTGGGAATGCTTGCGAGAATGACAGTTGCTTTTCTAGATTGTTCTTCACAAATTTGGAAATTCATTAAATTTAGATTCAATGCGTTGAATTGCGGACAAATTTGAATATCGAACGCTTTTGTAATTGTGCGTGCTTGTGAGAATAACAATTGTTTTCCTAAAATATTCTTCAAATTTGAAAATTCATTAAATTTAGATTCCGTGTGCACGTTGAATTTCGGACAATAATTCCTTTTGACTGCTTTTGTAGGTGCTTGTGACAATTGTTTTTTCAAATTCATTAAATTCAGATTCCGCGTTGAATTGCGGATAATTTCTTAAACTGAATATTACGTTCTTTTCGAAACAACTTTGTCAGATAAATAAAGATTTGCTCATGTTTTATAAAGTGTCCAAAGAACTTTTTTATCCTTACGCTAACAATTGATATGCTAAGATTTTAAATGTGATGTTTTAAAACATCTAAATAAATAAATTTATTTCAAATATAAAAATTCGAAAGGGTACCGATGTCCACACATTTTTTCGACTGACTGTCCTTCTCATGGTCTTTGAACTACGAAATGGTGGTGTAACATCGATTCCGTAGTCTGCATCCGTTTCATCGATCATTATTTCACGTACTGTTTGCGATCGACATTAAAAAAATTTTGAAAGTTCGAATCGAGATCATATCGCTTGAAAAAAGTTGTTAAACATTTGAGATCGTGTTGTAAATAAAGCAGTGTTTCTTTATTCGTGCGAGAACCAGTATTTTCTTTTTAGGTCATTTAGCATTGTATAAAAGGAGACGTGTTTCGTTCTAGATTCATTCGCTCTCCTACTCGCCTAGTGTTCATACGTCTTGTTTCGATTTTTTTTTTTTGGAAAGATCCAGCTTGTCGTCTTCTTTTTTCCAAGATGTGGTTCAACCTCAAGCCGTTCATTGGAGATCAACTGATTGTCTATTGTTTAATTGGACCTGACGGAAACTTGTTCATCAGGCTGTACGATTTTGCCAAGATTCGGAATTACAAGAATCCATATGCCATCAAATACAAGGATTGGATAACGCTTTCCGATGTTCCAGGGATACCTGCCCATTATTATTCATCAAAGATCCTGAATTATCGAATAACTGACTTGTCGAGAGCTCTACGCTACATGGTTATGAACACCAAATGCGTCGAACGTTCTCAACGTCTCAATTACTTGTTTACCAGTGGACACGTCGTAGTTTACGGTAGCATGGAAAGTTTTGGACAAGCATACAATCAAGACTGTCCTTTGCTCGTGGCATGCAAAAAAATAATGATCATGCGAAACTGGTTCCTTTTGTGCTGGAACAATTTCTTGCTCTTCGAATTTACGAAAAAAGACCATGGACTGAAATAAAAATGGAGAATCCTTTGAGCGAGAGACAATCAATGAGTCAAGCTGATAGACCACCAAGTCCTTTGAACGAGAGACCATCAACTAGTCATTTTAGTCAAGCTGAGATTCAAGCACATTCTTTGAACGAGAGACCAACAACTAGTCATTTTTACCAAGCTGAGACATTGAACGACGAAGATTCAAGTGAGCCTTCTTTATTCCAATGAACGGGTATCGTTCGAGTCCTATGGAAAGAGGAACAAGATATTTTGATTTCCAAGAAGAAACGCAATGCCATGTTGAAAGAAAAATTGAAAATTAGAATATTCTATAATAATTGAGACATAGAATATTTATTCCCAAGTAAATAATAAAAAAAAAATTAAGAAATCATATTATCTATATTTTATATTTCATACATCTTTATTATTGGACTCAATTAGTATAAAACCAAGTGGATCGTCTCTCTTGGATTGATTGGATCGACATGGATATCATTCCTCTTGTTTCTTCTGAGCTCTTGGCTTCAAGCAATCCACAGATAACCAAAGAAACGATCGTCTTGCGGATTTTAAAACGATTGACGACCGACACGTTCAACATGTCTTGGTTCGATTTGCTGAACACCATAAGACACGGAAAATGTCTCTTTGATTCCAGTCTTCACGAAATTTTACAAGAAGTTCAGAAAAAGCATCCCGACGAATTCATCGAAAGAATGTTGGCCAAGGATTTTGCCAAACCTGCTGATGTTCTCAAGCTGGCCGGAACTCTTGCCAAGAATCCTTGCAAGCTCGTTTAGGAACTGTTTGCCGTCGACAATCTAGTTGGTGGATCGGATCTCAAACGATACGTGGACAATCTGAAATGGACACTAGAAAATTATAAGCTCAGACACGTACGCGCCGTCCGAGAAATGTTTCGGACCGGTGTTTGTGAAAATCCAGAACAAGTGGAACAATTGATTCGAGCAATCTTCATCGGACAAAAAGAAACGCAAGTCTATCTCGACATTGTCAAAGAATATTTGCGCAACGTGATCGAATGGAAGAAGCAAGAAGAAGCCGGAAAGAATAAGAAATCCAACAAACGAAGAAGAATTGTTGAAAGCAAGAAGATTTCTGAAATAGCAACACCAATCAATAATAGTGGAATCTTCTCACAGTGAATTCGAAGACTTTAAAAATGATGAAGAAGAAGGAAAATTCTGAGAGATGTGTTAAAAAATATATAAAATATATATAATATATATTTATTATTTTTTTTCTTTGACTATCGTTTATATTCTTCTTCACTTGAACTGTGAACAACTAGAGTCATCATTCTTTTCCTATTTTATCAATACCAGTAGATTGGTCTTGTGGTTTGCTAACCGTTTTTCTGAAAGATTTATGTGATCCTTTTATAAGATTTTCTTCGTCCATATTCATTTGCAACCTCCAGTCATTTGAAAGATTAGCTCATGTGATCAGCTGTTTACAAGATTTCCTTTGGGACTTCTTTATTCCAGATTGACAATTTCATGAGATCAGCTGTTTACAAGATTTCCTTTGGGACTTCTTTATTCTAGATTCACAAGTTCATGAGATCACAAGATTTCCTTTGGGACTTCTTTATTCCAGATTCACAATTTCATGAGATCAGCTACTTATAAGATTTCCCTTTGACAAGATTCATTTGGGAACTCCAGTGATTTTGTTGGAAAGTCATTTGAAAGATCAGATTTTACAAGATTGTCCAAATTCCTTTGGGACCTCCAGTGATTCTGTCGGAAAGTCATTTGAGAGATCCTGTTACAAGATTTCCTTTGGGACTTCTTTATTCCAGATTGACAATTTCATGAGATCAGCTGTTTACAAGATTTCCTTTGGGACTTCTTTATTCTAGATTCACAAGTTCATGAGATCACAAGATTTCCTTTGGGACTTCTTTATTCCAGATTCACAATTTCATGAGATCAGCTACTTATAAGATTTCCCTTTGACAAGATTCATTTGGGAACTCCAGTGATTTTGTCGGAAAGTCATTTGAAAGATCAGATTTTACAAGATTGTCCAAATTCCTTTGGGACCTCCAGTGATTCTGTCGGAAAGTCATTTGAGAGATCCTGTTACAAGATTTCCTTTGGAACTTCTTTATTCCAGTATTACGATTCTGTTGGAAAGATCTTGTTACAAGATTTTTTTGACCGTCTGTTAGAAAGACCTTTCGCTTTGGAAAAAGAACGTCATCTCCTTTATTTAATGGTGTCCTGTGAATTTTGAACATGGTATACTTTATTTAATCCTCGGACAGAGACCTGTTTTCTTTATTTAATGGCGACAAAAGCTTTGGATGTGATTTGACGTCACATGACGTCAGTCATCACGTGACTTACTCATTCACGATTGCACTTGGATCGAAGAAGCTCGAGCTAAAATCATCGAAAGAAAATGTTCTACATGAAAGGAAAAAATAATAAGTCGCCATTTATAACAATATATTTTAATACTTGTCTAACAGTTTGTTCACCGTAGTATTTTGTATGTTTTTTTAGGTTTGTGAATTTTATTATTTAAAAAGAAGAGCAAATATCATATTTGTTTGGTCTCTAGCTTGTTTGGTGTTGTTAGTACGAACGAATAATAATAATAATCAGTTTGTTCACTGTAGTATTTTGTATGATTTTTTATATGTTGGGGAATTTTATTATTTAAAAAGAAGAGCAAATATCATATTTGTTTGGTCTCTAGCTTGTTTGGTGTTGTTAGTACGAACGAATAATAATAATAATAAAGATCTATGTTTTCGTATCTATATTTTCGTATGTGTATGTTTGAGAAGAATGTCTTATTCCGCGTACAGACTTCGTTTGTGGGGCAGTAAGCAAGAGATCAATTGTCCACATTGCTTTTCTCGCATAAAAGTTCGTGAATTCCCTAAACATCGATTGGCTTGCCTTGATTCGAATTTCGACGACAGGATTTCGTGTGCATTTTGCGATACGTACAATTAACCTCGTGGAAAAAAGAGATTACATGGTGAACATTTGAAGCAATGTCTTGAAAATTTTATTCGCCAGAACGATGTGAAAAGGAGAAGACGTGTGCAAGAGGACCGTGTGAATCAAGTTTGCGAAGAATTCTATCGTAATCCGAGCCATCATTCTTTGATCGAATGGAATGAATACATGAACAGACTGTGTGTGGACTTGGAAACGGGCATGGTTCCTTTCTGGCTGATGGTCGAATCTATTGAAAAATTGTTGGACCTGTTATAAAATGATCCAATTTTCTGCTCCAACGAGTCATTGACGGAAAACGATCTGCTGGACTTGTTGAACACGACGTCGTTTCATGCTGACACTGTTTGAAAGACGCATCTCAATGGATTCGCCCCCCTCAGGGGGTTTACCTTCTTTAGGTAAACACGGGTGTCACAATCCCGAGGTACCCCAGTGATCTATCCTCTTCTTTCTTTTCCTCTCTCCTCTATTCTTCTGCTTTTTCTTCCTCTTCTCCTTCAGTGTGGTTGCCTCGTAAGATGTTGAGGGCTCCCCTTGAGTAGCTTTCGCCGTTCTGTTGCTATTAGCTCCTCTTGGGGATTAAATCACCCACGTGTTTGCCGTGCGTGGAGACCTGTGTCCCTGTAAAGTAGGGTCCTGGTAATTGAGGCCCGCAGAGACCAACACATTACTTTGGCCCCTGCTTCAGGTAAACGGAAGGTGTGTTGTGGTCCTCAGCACATCAATCGGCTTTATGGATCAAGCGATCAGTACATCTACTGGGTGGCTCGTTAAGTGTGGATTCCACTTCAGGGATGTACTGTGAGCGTATAGGACCTGGCTAGCACTGGTGCAGCTGGTCTGCATCCCCTTGTTGGACTCGGTAGTGGGTGGTGCCGTCAGGTCCCGAATTTTCCATCGCTATTATGGAAATATTATTCTTTTCTCTCCCACGGGAGTATACATTTGATAATGTATCCCCTTTCCTATTCCAGAAAGGTATTGCTGGCAATATCGGCGAAGTGAAGAGCATCCGGAAACTTTGTTCTGGTGATTTGAGTGTAGACGTTGCTTCAGATGCACAAGCAGTTCTGATTAGCAACATGAATACGCTAGCTAACCATGAGGTGTCTGTCTCTCCTCACTTGAATCTTAACTTTTCACGTGGTGTGGTATCCGCCAAGGATAAACTAAATACGCCTACGGACGAGATCTTAAAAAATCTTATAGATCAAAAGGTCTGTGCTGTTAAACGCATCACTGTCAGACGGGATGGGCAGATAATCAATACTAAACATCTCGTACTGACATTTGCGACGCCAGACCTACCACAGCATATTAAAGCTGCGTATATGCATCTATCCGTCAGACCGTTTATACCAAATCCTTTGCGTTGCTTTCAGTGCCAGAGATTTGGTCACTCCAAAGCGACTTTTAGGGGCAAACTGACTTGCGCTCGCTGCGCAGCAGTTGGCAACGACAGTTCGTCTTGTACTGCAAAGGAGAGGTGTGTCAACTGTAAAGGTGACCACCCCTCCTACGCTAGAAGTTGTCCTATCTGGATACTGGAAAAGGAGATCACAACCACTAAAGTTAAGAATAACTGCTCATATCCTGAGGCGAGACGTGCTGTTACAGCACGTACACCTCAAGCGTGAGTTAGCTATGCATCTGTCGCCGCCAGGGTCACTAGAACGGCTAGTACGCAAACGGATGCTCTTTCACTTCCAATAGTCAAATTACCCCTTACATCTGAAAAAAGCCCAAAATCAACCTCCACAACTATTCAACGTAGAAAAGCTCCGATGGCTAAGTCTAAAGCCATGAAGGCCTTAAACTTAAAATCTGCAAATGAGGGCAAAATTAGGCCCTCTATATCCACCCGTAAAGCCTTAAACCTGGAGGCTGACGCTGTTTCCTTACATCCCTCGGACGAAGATTTATCGCTGGAGGATATGTCGGATGATATGCCTTCCAGCTCCAGGAAAGGAGCTTTTCAAATTGAACTATAACTTCCTTTGTTTCTTGGAACTGCCATGGTTTGCGTTCTCATCATGATGACATCAAGTCCATAATTTCAGCCAACAACCCTGCATGTGTTGCACTTCAGGAAACATTCCTGAATTCTAGCAATAACATTTCCATGCGTGGGTTTAAAACCTTAGAAAAGACTGTGGTGACGATGGTGCAGTGTCTGGAGGTGTTTGTATATTAACATCTAATACTTTTCCCAGCACTGCTCATCCATTGAATACTACTTTACCGGCTGTTGCTGTAAGAATTCACACATCATGTTTGTTGACAGTCTGTAGTTTATATTTGCCACCACACGATGTCATCCGCCAAGAGGAACTCGATGCATTAATAGATAAGCTGCCAACACCACTTCTGTTGTTAGGTGACTTTAACGGCCATAGTTCTTTGTGGGGAAATGATGATACTAATTCTCGTGGTTGGCAGATAGAGCTGTTTATTTCAGATAATAGTCTCTGTCTGCTGAATACCGACCAGAAGACTTATTTCCATGTGCCCACAAGAACATTTCATTCTCTCGATCTGGCCATTTGTTCTCCATCTCTCCTGCCATTGTTAAATCTAATAGTAGGAAATGATCTGCAGAACAGCGATCATTTTCCTCTCGTCATCTCCAAGACTGGAGGTAGTAGTGTAAGACAACGCTTACCTACTTACGTGTACAGTCGGGCAGATTGAACGTTATATACACAATTGGCAGTTGTTGACGATAAAATGGTTTCGATCGAAGATATTGATATTGCCGTCAGTAAAGTCAGTGAAACAATTAAGAATGCAGCTGATGCATCAATACATAAGAGTTCCTCTACACCACACAGGCGTTGCAAACCTTGGTGAAACAAACAATGCCAAGAAACATATAAAAAACAGAGGAAGTAATGGGGAATATTTAGGAGGTACCCCACAACGGAGAATCTTATCGCCTTTAAGAGAGCAAAAGCATTAGCTCGCAGAGCCCGTCGTCGAAGTCAGAAGGAATCCTGGTCCTGCTATGTATCTTCTATAACATCTTCAACTTCCAGTAAGCAGTTGTGGAGAAGGGTGAAAGCAGCCAATGGAATTTTTAGAGAATTTTCTATTCCTATTTTAAAATCCGGAGCTGCTATATAGTCTTCTCCTACGGATATTGCTAATGTCCTTGGTGAAGCATTTGCTAACGTCTCAAGCTCGAACTCTTATAGTCCTACGTTCTTGAGAACTAAGAGTCGTGCTGAGCGAGTACCAATTCGCTTCAACCATCGACAAACTTTACCGTACAACTGTGAATTTGGGATGTTTGAATTGAAGAAAGCTTTACAGCAGGCCAATAACACCAGTCCAGGACCTGATGGAATCAGTTATCTCATGCTTCAACATTTGAGTCCAGACTCCCTGTTGAACTTACTTTACCTATTCAATAGGATCTGGACGGAAAATGAATTTCCATCTTTATGGCAAGAAGCAACAGTGATTCCTGTCCTAAAGGCTGGTAAGGATCCTTCAGATCCTTCAAATTATCGACCAATGGCTCTGACGAGTTGCTTATGTAAGACTCTCGAACGTATGGTCAACGCCCGTGTCGTATATGTCTTAGAAAATAATAAATGTATACATATTAATCAGAGTGGCTTCCGTAAAGGGAGATCCACTCTTGATAATATCACATATTTGGAGACCCAAATCCGCAACGCTTTTGTGCGGAGGAACCATATGGTCTCCATTTTCTTTGACATCGAGAAGGCATACGACTGTACATGGCGATATGGAATTCTCCGTACATTATATGATTTTGGCTTTCGGGGTAATCTGCCGATATTTCTACAGAATTTTTTATGCTCCCGTGGTTTTAAAGTTCGTATTGGTACTGTTTTATCCAATACTTTTAATCAACCTGAAGGTGTTCCTCAGGGCTCTATTTTAAGCGTCACACTTTTTAGCCTCTTCATCAGTAACATTCTTCATCAACTTCCATCATCAGTACATGGCACTTTGTTTGTGGACGACCTGCAAATATCATGCGAGGGGTCCAATATGCGATTAATTGAGAGACAATTGCAAACAGCAGTTTATAAACTTGCTGGATGGTGTGCTGAGAATGGCCATACCTTATCACCAAGCAAGAGTAAATGTGCCCACTTCGGCAAAAAGACTAGCCTGCATATATAATGATCCAACTATTTATATCAACAACACTCCAATACAAGTAGTCAATGAAATAAATGTCTTGGGTATTATCTTTGACCGGAAATTAACCTTTCTTCCGCATATTTTACATTTGCGGAAGAAGTGTGAGTGATCGCTTAATATCCTCAAGGTGTTGTCAAATACATCTTAGGGTGCAGATCGCACCTCACTACTTCGAATTTATCAGTCATTGATTCTATCCCGCATTGACTACGGATGTGTTGTTTACGGATCAGCTAGATCTTCTGTTTTACGAAGACTGGACACAGTTCATTACTCTGCTTTGAGGATATGTTCTGGGGCATTCCGCACATCACCCGTCCAGAGTCTATATGTTGTATGCCATGAACTACCGTTTGACCTGAGACGAATGCAGCAAACTCTCACTTAATATGCAAAAATTATTTCGACGCCGCATCACCCATTACGTTCCATGGTTCCTAATGCTTCTCTTAAAAGACTGTTTGATGCTTGACCAATGAGCATCCCACCTTTTCTCACACGAGCTAAATCACATCTATGACTCACAGACCTGTGTGATGTTCAGATAGAGTCTATAGACCAATATCTCTATCCATCTTGGTATGAACCAACAAATACACTTATGAATACTTTTGCTCAATTTAGAAAATCGGACACAACACCTATTGTTTTTCAACAGCTACCCCTCAGGGGGTTTACCTTCTTTAGGTAAACACGGGTGTCACAATCCCGAGGTACCCCAGTGATCTGTCCTCTTCTTTCTTTTCTTCTCTCCTCTACTCTTCTGCTTTTTCTTCCTCTTCTCCCTCAGTGTGGTTGCCTCGTAAGAGGTTGAGGGCTCCCCTTGAGTAGCTTTCGCCGCTCTGTTGCTATTAGCTACTCTTGAGGACTAAATCACCCACGTGTTTGCCGTGCGTGGAGACCCATGTCCCTGGAAAGGAGGATCCTGGTAATTGAGGCCTCCAGAGACCAACACATTGCTTTGGCCTCTGCTTCAGGTAAACTGGAGGTGTGTTGTGGTCCTCAGCACATCAATCGGCTTTATGGATCAAGCGATCGGTACATCTACTGGGTGACTCGTTAAGGGTGGAGACCACTTCAGGGATGTACCGTGAGCGTATAGGGACTGACTAGCATTGTTGCAGTTGATGTGCTGCATCCCCTTGTAGGGCTCCGTGGTGGGTGATGCCGTCTAGTCCCTGAATTTTATAATATGCTACATGAACAATACTACTAATTCTTCTCTCCCTTTGGAGCAACAGTTGCCTATGTTAAATGCAAAGTTTTTTGTTGTTAAAAGAACTGAAGGTGGTTCTTTCCAATTTGTCTCTCCTTTTCTCATTGAAAAGAGCATTTCATCTTATCTAGGAGGAGTCAAAAATATTCGAAAACTACGATCAGGCGATATTTTAGTTGAGATTGCTTCTGAAAAGCAAGCAATACTCATACAATCACTCAAATCAATTGGAAATGTAGAAGTGGTCGCTCAACCTCATACGACATTAAATTTTTCCAAAGGAGTCATTTCAGCAGCAGATCTCATATATACATCTACTGATGAAATACTTGAAAACTTAAAATCTCAAAAAGTATGTGCTGTGAAACGAATAACTCTTAATCGAGATGGCATAACAATCAATACAAAACACCTCATTTTGACATTTACCACTCCAGACTTGCCACAACACATAAAAGTTGCATATATGAGATGCTCTGTAAGACCTTATATACCAAATCCGCTGCGCTGCTTTCAATGCCAACGTTTTGGCCATTCAAAAATAGCTTGCAGGGGTAAACTTACTTGCGCCCGTTGTTCAGACGTTGGCCACGATAGTGTTACCTGCAATGCTAAAGAGGTTTGTGTTAACTGCAAAGGCGACCATCCAGCCTATTCACGATCTTGCCCAACATGGCAGTTGGAAAAAGAAATTACTACCATCAAAATCAAAAATAATGTGCCTTATCCGGAGGCTCGACGAATTGTCGCCTTACGTACACCACAGCCAGGTATCAGCTATGCGACTGTTACTAAAAAAATCACTAGATCTTGCTCCACCCAAACTGATATTTCAGAACCTTCAACAAAGCCATCTCCAAAACTGAAAGAGACAAAGTCTTCAACTGTTATTCCTAAACTGTCATTTGCTAAATCAAGATCGTCACAAGCAAAAAAATTAAAACTAGCTAAGGAAGGCACTCGTAAGTCTTCCTTGACAGAAAGAAAAGCCAGACTTACATTGGATGAAGATACGGTCAAACTGTATCCCTCAGATGCTGATAGTTTGGAGGAGTCATCTGAGACTCCAATGAGCACCGCTGGTGAATAACATTTCCACCATTAATGACTTCCTTTGTTTCATGGAATTGTCGAGGTTTTCGTTCTCGTATTGACGACGTCAAATCTGTTATCTCTCGCTACAACCCCGCATGTGTGGCTCTCCAGGAAACATTCCTGAAGCCCGCTGTAAACACCAAACTGCGTGGGTTTCAGTGCTTCAGAAAGGATAATAGTGATGCGTCTGTATCTGGTGGAGTTTGTATATTCACATCAAACTCATACGCAAGTACAGCACATCAACTAAGAACTACACTACAAGCTGTAGCAGTGAAAGTTCACGTAAACTGTCTAATCACTGTATGTAGCTTATATTTACCACCACAAGACGTCGTAAATGCAAAGGAACTAGACGATTTAGTTGACCAACTCCCAGCTCCATTTGTACTCCTTGGTGATTTTAATGGCCATAGTACTCTGTGGGGTAGTGAAAATACGAATTCTCGCGGTCGTCAGATAGAGCAGTTCATATCTGACAATTGCCTCTGTCTGCTGAATACTGACGAGAAAACTTATTTCCACGAACCAACACGGACGTTTCACTCTCTTGACTTAGCTATTTGTTCTCCATCACTCCTGCCATTGCTGAATTACGCTGTCGGAAGTGATCTCTACAATAGTGATCATTTCCCTCTAATCGTGTCTCAGGCTGGAAGTAATAGTGTGCGTCACAACCCACCTAATTATGTGTACAGTCGAGCCGATTGGACGCTTTTCATGCAATTGGCTGTGATTAGTGAAACAAGAATTAAGACAGGTGTGATCGATGATGCTGTTAAATATGTCACCGACACAATAATCCGAGCTGCAGATATTGCTATCCCTAAAAATTCCATCATTCCACATAAACACAGGAAACCTTGGTGGAATGAAGAGTGCCAACTTTCCTATAAGAAACAAAGGAAGCAATGGAACATATTCCGAAGATATCCCACTACGGAGAATCTTGTTGCTTTTAAAAGAGCCAAAGCTCAAGCTCGAAGAGTTAGACGTCAGAGTCAAAGAGAATCTTGGATTCGCTATGTGTCGTCAATCAATTCCTCGACAACAAGCAAACAATTGTGCAGGAAAGTTAAAGCAGCCAATGGTATTTATCAGGATTATTCCATTCCTGTATTAAAATCCGGAGCTGCAATACACTCCTCAGAGGTAGATATTGCTAATGTCATCGGTGAAACTTTTGCTAGTGTTTCCAGCTCTGATTCATATAATCCTACTTTTCTAAGGATTAAAAGAATTGCTGAGCGGAAACCTCTAAATTTTCATGATCGACAAAATCCACCCTACAGTTGTGCTTTTAGATTGTCAGAATTGAAGACTGTCTTATCTCAGAAAAACGACACAACCACAGGACCTGATGGAATCTCTTATCAAATGCTCCGTCATCTAAATCATGATTCTTTATTAAACATACTTTCATTGTTTAATAGAATCTGGATTGAGCATGCTTATCCTACATCATGTAGAGAAGCGATAGTGATTTTAATTTTGAAACCTGGCAAAGATTCATCTGATCCTCTGAGTTATCGTCCAATAGCTCTTACGAGTTGTATGTGCAAAACTTTCGAGCGCATGATCAATGCTAGACTTAATTATGTCTTAGAGAAGAATGATTGTATACCTCGTCATCAAAGCGGATTTCGAAAAGGACGATCCACTATAGATAACATAGTAGATCTAGAATCACAAATTCGAAATGCTTTCGTGCGGCGAAACCACTTAGTTGCAATCTTCTTCGATATTGAGTAAGCATACGATCGGACTTGGCGTTATGGCATTCTCTGTACTATGCATAATCTTGGTTTTAGGGGTAATCTTCCAATATTTATACAGAATTTTCTAGCCACTAGGCTTTTTAAAGTACGTATTGGAAGTACAGTTTCCAATACTTTTACTCAAGCTGAGGGTATCCCAAAAGGTAGTGTTTTAAGTGTAACCTTTTTTAACCTTTTCATCAGTAACATACTTCATCAGTTACCATCTTCAGTTCATAGTAATTTATATGTTGATGACTTGCAAATTTCATATCAGGGTTCAAACATGAATATAATTGAGAGAAAATTGCAAACAGCTGTAAACAATCTAAATACTTGGTGTGAGCAGAATGGCCTTAGTCTATCTCCTAGTAAGAGTTGCTGTGTTCATTTTTGCAGGAAAACTAGTTTCCATCATGATCCAGTCCTTCACATCAGCAATAGACCTATTCCAGTAGTCAACGAGATAAAATTCCTTGGGGTTATTTTCGATAAGAAGTTAACTTTCCTTCCGCATGTTTTACATCTGCGGAAGAAGTGTGAGCGACTGCTTAACATCCTCAGGGTGCTTTCAAATACATCTTGGGGAGCAGATCGCACATCACTCCTTCGAATTTACCAGTCTATAATTTTATCTAGAATTGATTACGGCTGTGTTGCTTATGGATCAGCTAGCTCTTCCAATTTACGCAGATTGGACACTATTCACCACTCCGCTTTAAGGATTTGCTCTGGTGCTTTTCGCACATCATCCGTCCAGAGTCTATATGCAGTCTGCCATCAGTTACCATTAGATCTGCGGCGGATACAGCTGTCTCTTAACTATTATTCTAAAATCATGTCCACTCCTCATCATCCCTTACGTTCCACGATTTCAAGTGTTGCTCTTAAGAGATTATATAATGCTAGACCATCAAGCATTCAACCTTTTCTCTCTCGTGTTAAATCATATCTATTCCTCTCAGACCTAAGTCATGTCCGGATTGAGTCTATAGACTTGTTCGCACATCCCCCTTGGTATGATCCACGCATTATTGTGCTAAATCCCTTTGGAAAGTATAAAAAATCAGACACAAATACTATTATTTTTCAACAGCTTTACTCATCTCATCGCTGTCAGTATTCTATGTACACTCCCGTATTCACTGATGGATCAAAAACTGCGGGAGTCGTTGGCAGTGGAATCTATTTTGATGATACTTCATACAGCTATCCCCTCAGGGGGTTTACCTTCTTTCGGTAAACACGGGTTTCACAATCCCGAGGTACCCTAGTGATCTGTCCTCTTCTTTCTCTTCTTCTCTCCTCTACTCTTCTGCTTTTTCTTCCTCTTCTCCCTCAGCGTGGTTGCCTCGCAAGAGGTTGAGGGCTCCCCTTGAGTAGCTTTCGCCACTCTTTTGCTATTAGCTACTCTTGAGGACTAAATCACCCACGTGTTTGCCGTGCGTGGAGACCCGTGTCCCTGGAAAGGAGGGTCCTGGTAATTGAGGCCCCCAGAGACCAACACATTACTTTGGCCTCTGCTTCAGGTAAACGGGAGGTGTGTTGTGGTCCTCAGCACATCAATCGGCTTTATGGATCAAGCGATCGGTACATCTACTGGGTGACTCGTTAAGGGTGGAGGCCACTTCAGGGATGTACTGTGAGCGTATAGGACCTGGCTAGCACTGGTGCAGCTGGTCTGCATCCCCTTGTTGGACTCGGTGGTGGGTGGTGCGGTCAGGTCCCGAATTTTCCATTTATAATATGGAAACAAATACTTTCTCTTCTCTCCCACGGGAGCACACTTTGACAATAGTACAAGCAAGATTCTATATTGTAAAACGGAAAGAGGGTACTTTTGATAATGTATCCCCTTTCCTGATCCAGAAAGGTATTTCTGGCAATATCGGCGAAGTGAAGAGCATTCGAAAGCTGCGTTCTGGAGATTTAATGGTCGAAGTTGCTTCAGAAGCACAAGCTACTCTTATAAGCAGCATGAACATGCTTGCTAACCTTGAGGTGTCTGTCCAACCTCATATTAATCTTAACTTTTCACGTGGTGTGGTATCCGCCAGGGATTTGCTAAATACGCCTACGGACGAGATCTTAGAAAATCTCAAAGATCAAAAGGTCTGTGCTGTAAAACGCATCACTGTCAGGAGAGATGATAAAGTTATTAATACTAAACATCTAGTCCTGACATTTGCGACGCCAGACCTACCGCAGCATATTAAAGCTGCGTATATGCATCTATCTGTCAGGCGTTTTATACCAAATCCTTTGCGTTGTTTCCAGTGCCAGAGATTTCGTCACTCTAAAGCGGCTTGCAGGGGCAAACTGACTTGCGCTCGCTGCGCAGCAGTTGGCCACGACAGTTCGTCTTGCACTGCAAAGGAGAGGTGTGTCAACTGTAAGGGTGACCACCCCTCCTACGCTAGAGTTTCTCCTATCTGGATACTGGAAAAAGAGATCACTACCACCAAAGTTAAGAATAACTGCTCATATCCTGAGGCAAGATGTGCTGTTATGGCACGCACACCTCAAGCAGGAGTTAGCTATGCATCTGTCGCCGCCAAGGTCACCAGAACGGCTAGTACGCAAACGGATGCTCTTTCACTTCCAATAGTTAAATTACCCCCTACATCTGAGAAAAAGTCAAAAGCAACATCTGCAACCACTCTCCGTAGAAAAGCTCCAATGGCTAAATCTAAAGCCGTAAAGACTTTAAAACTAAAATCAGCAAAAGAGGGCATTATTACGCCCTCCATATCCACCCGTAAAGCCTTAAACCTGGAGGCTGACGCTGTATATCTACATCCCTCGGACGAAGATCTGTCACTCGAGGAGATGTTAGATGACATGCCTTCCAGCTCCAGGAAAGGAGCTTTTCAATTTCAAAAATAACTTCCTTTGTTTCTTGGAACTGCCATGGTTTGCGTTCTCATCATGATGACATCAAGTCTATAATTTCAGCCTACAACCCCGCATGTGTTGCACTTCAGGAAACATTCCTGAAGTCCAGCAGTAACTTTTCCATGCGTGGGTTTAAAAACTTTAGAAAAGACTGTGGTGACGATGGTGCAGTGTCTGGAGGTGTTTGTATATTAACATCTAATACTTTTCCCAGCACTGCCCATCCATTGAATACTACTCTACAGGCTGTTGCTGTAAGAATTCATATTGCATGCTTGTTGACAGTCTGTACTTTGTATTTGCCACCACATGATGTCATCCGCCAAGAGGAACTCGATGCATTAATAGATAAGCTGCCAACACCACTTCTGTTGTTAGGTGACTTTAACGGCCATAGTTCTTTGTGGGGAAATGATGATACTAATTCTCGTGGTTGGCAGATAGAGCGGTTTATTTCAGATAATAGTCTCTGTCTGCTGAATACCGACGAGAAGACATATTTCCATGTACCCACAAGAACATTTCACTCTCTCGATCTGGCCATTTGTTCTCCATCTCTTCTGCCATTGTTAAATTTAATAGTATGAAATGATCTGCATAACAACGATCATTTTCCTCTCGTCATCTCCCAGACTGGAGGTAGTAGTGTAAGACAACGCTTACCTACTTACGTGTACAGTCGGGCAGATTGGACGTTATTTACACAATTGGCAGTTATTGGTAATGAAATGGTTACGATCGATGATATTGATGATGCCATATATAAGGTCACCGAAGCAATATTGAATGCAGCTGATGTGTCAATTCCCAAGAGTTCCTTTACAACACACAGGCGTTGCAAACCTTGGTGGAACAAAGAATGCCAACAAACTTATAGAAAACAAAGGAAGTTATGGGGGTTATTTCGGAGGTACCCCACAACGGAGAATCTTATCGCCTTCAAGAGAGCAAAAGCATTAGCTTGCAGAGCTCGTCGTCGAAGTCAGAAGGAATCCTGGTCTTGCTATGTATCTTCAATAACATCTTCAACTTCCAGTAAACAGTTGTGGAGAAGAGTGAAAGCAGCCAATGGAATATATAGAGAATTTTCAATTCCTATTTTGAAATCCGGTGCTGCTATATACTCTTCTCCTAAGGACATCGCTAACGTCCTTGGTGAAACTTTTGCTAGCGTCTCAAGCAACGACTCTTATAGTCCTTCGTTCTTAAGGACAAAGAGTCGTGCTGAGCGAACACCAATTCGTTTCAACCATGGACAAGCTTTGCCTTACAACTGTGAATTTCGGATGTTGGAATTGAAGAGAGCATTACAGCAGGCCAACAATACTAGCCCAGGACATGATGGAATCAGCTATCAAATGCTTCGTCATTTAAGACCAGATTCCCTGTTGAACTTACTTTATCTATTCAATAGGATCTGGACTGAAAATAAATTTCCATCACTTTGGAGCGAAGCAATAGTGATTCCAATCCTTAAGGCTGGTAAGGATCCTTCTGTTCCTTCAAGTTATCGACCAATTGCTCTGACGAGTTGCTTATGTAAGACTCTTGAACGTATGGTCAACCCCCGTCTCGTATATGTCTTAGAAAAAAATAAATGTATACATATTAATCAGAGTGGCTTCCGTAAAGGCAGATCCACTCTTGATAATATCACATATTTGGAGACCCAAATCCGCAATGCTTTTGTGCGGAGAAACCATCTGGTCTCCATTTTCTTTGACATCGAAAAGGCATACGACCGTACATGGCGTTATGGAATTCTCCGTAGAATGTATGATTTTGGCTTTCGGGGTAATTTGCCGATATTTATTCAAAACGTTTTACGCTCCCGTGGTTTTAAAGTTCGTATTGGTACACTTTTGTCCAATACTTTTAACCAACCTGAAGGTGTTCCTCAGGGAAGTATTTTAAGTGTCACACTTTTTAATATTCATATCAGTACCATACTTCATCAACTTTCATCTCCTGTGCATGGTACTCTGTATGTTGATGATCTGCAAATATCTTGTGAAGGGTCTAACATGAATTTAATGGAGAGACAATTACAAACATCTGTTAATAAAATTGCTGCATGGTGTGCTGAGAATGGCCATACACTATCTCCTAGCAAGAGCAATTGTGTCCATTTCTGCAAGAAGACTAACCTCCACAATGATCCCGTCATTTGTATAAACAACACACCTATACCAGTGGTCAGTGAGGTAAAATTCCTCGGAGTGATATTTGACCGTAAACTAACCTTTCTTCCGCATATATTATATCTGCGGAAGAAGTGCGAGCGATCGCTCAATATCCTCAAGGTGCTTTCAAATACATCTTGGGGTGCTGATCGCACGTCACTCCTCCGAGTTTACCAATCTCTAATTTTATCCCGCATAGACTACGGTTGTGTTGTTTACGGATCCGCTAGGTCTTCTGTTTTACGCAGACTGGACACTATCCATCATTCTGCTCTGAGAATATGTTCAGGCGCATTTCGCACATCCCCCTTCCAGAGTCTATATGTTATATGTCAACAATTACCGTTAGACCTGAGACGAATGCAGCAGTCTCTCAGTTATTATGTTAAAATCATGTCGACCCATGACAATTCACTACGTTCCATGATACCTAATGCCTCTATTAAAAGACTATATTATGCTCGTCCAATGAGCATCCCACCTTTTCTCACACGAGCCAAATCACATCTTTGGCTCACAGACCTATGTGATGTTTGGATAGAGTCAATTGATCAATTTCTCTATCCACCTTGGTATGAACCAACAAATACCTTTATAAATACCTTTGCTCAGTTCAAAAAATCCGACACAACACCTATTGTTTTTCAACAGCTATACTTTTCTCATCGCTGTCAGTATCAATCATATAAACCTGTATTCACAGATTGTTCTAAAACAGCAGGACATGTGGGCTGTGGAATTTTTACCAATAATACAGATTTTAATTGCAGTCATCAATATTGTATATATACTGACAGCATGAGTATTATTGAAGCCTTGAAAAACAATAGTGTTATCTGTCATCCTGTTGTGTCGAGAATTTTTAAAGCATTGGATTCCCTTGCTGGCAAGGGAAAAGAAATTGTATTTTGTTGGATACCAAGCCACATGGGTCTTGAAGGAAATGAGAGAGCAGATGCAGCTGCAAAGGCTGCATTAGATCCAATATTACCATCGGTTCCTCTCTCAGATGTGAGAAAGGCTATCAAAAAATTTATATATGGTCTTTGGCAAGAATCATGGAACTTGCAGGTCGTCAACAAATTGCATACCATTTTCTCATCCCTCATCTCATTGTCAATTTTACCGGTACGAAGTGCAGATGTTAGATTGACTCGCCTTCGTATCGGACACACACGTTTCACACACAGATATTTGTTTTTGAGTGAATTAAATCCTTGGTGTGAAACATGTGATGAACCTTATACTGTGCATCATATTTTAATTTCATGTTCATGTTTTAACTATTTACGTATACACTTTTTTAATACTGATTTTATAACTTTATTTGATTTAATAGGGGATCCACCCCATAGAAACCTATTCGCTTTTTTAAGAGCAATAGGTTTCATACATTTTATTTGATTTGTATGTTAAATTTTAAAATTATACATATATTTTATTTTAAAGTATTATATACACAGATTTTTGTATTTTAAAATTTTTAAATGTTGCTTGGGTTTTTGAAAAAAAATAAATAAATAATAAATCAACAAAAACTTAGTTTTGGCGCAGCATGTCCGATTTTGGACCTTGCGCCATAAAACCCAACCAACCAACCAACCTTCATACAGCTATAGCCTTCACAAATCCTGTTCCATCTTCACTGCTGTGGCTACGGCTATATACCGAGCACTTCAGCTGGTGAGAACTAGAAATGAAAATAAATTCTGTGTATATACTGACAAAAAGAGTGTATTAGAAGCTATGAAGAATAATAACTTTGATTGCCATCCAGTTGTGTCTAAGATTTTCAAATTGTTAGATCCTGTTACTAGCAAGGGATTTGAGATATTGTTTTGTTGGATACCAAGCCATATAGGAATAGATGGCAATGAGAAAGCTGATGCGGCCGCTAAATCTGCATCTACTTCCATTTTGCCTTCAGTACCATCAATGGACGTGTGAAAAGGATTCAAACATTTTATATATTCTCTTTGGCAGGAATCCTGGAACCTGCAAGTCAATAACAAGCTCCATTCCATCTTTTCATTCATCATTCCATTATCTGTTTTATCTACACAAAGCGCAGACGTTAGACTGACTCGCCTTAGAATTGGTCACACGCGTTTCACCCACAAACATTTGATCCTAAGTGATCTCCAACCATGGTGTGAAAAGTGTGATGAACCATTTACTGTATATCGTATTTTAATTGTATGTCCAGATTTTAACCATTATCGTTTTAGATATTTTAACAGTAATATTTTAACATTAGAAGACCTGCTTGGAGAACCACCCCATCGCAATCTCTTTGCGTTTTTAAAAGACATAGGATTTATGAATTTTATATGATAAACAAATATTTTATTTAAATTTTAAGCCTTCAATTTTATACATGTGTATATTGTTTGTATAGAGACTTTTAATGTACATTTTAAAATACATAGGATTTAGGAATTTTATCTGATTTACAAATATATTATTTAAATTTTAAGCTTTTAATTTTCTACATGTGTATATTGTTTGCATAGAGACTTTTAATGTACATTTTAACTTCTATGTACTGTGTAATGTACTTTTATTCTATATTTTTAATTGGTTAAAAAAAACTTTAAAATAGTATAATATCTTGTGATTGGCGCAGCTTGTCCTTATTTGGACCTTGTGCCATAAAACCCAACCAACCAACCAACCATTCTGCCGATGTTCAGCGGAAGAGGGACACTGGCACGCAGCAGAGCACGTTCCGCAGATCATATTTGCGTGAGTTAGGCAGAGTGCATTGTGACATTTTTTACACTCATAATTTGTCAGCCTTCTTATACCACTTTCCCAGGTGCAGGTTGAACACCTACGTTTTTTGCGAGATGGAAGGTCTGGCTTTTCTGACACATCTTTGACAGGACGATACTCTTTCAGCCGTATTTGGAGGTTGGTAGTTATTCCAGTAGTCTTCAGATTTCTTCTGTGTAGCTCTCCAAGTACCAGTTGGTGTGCCAACATTTTCAAGAAAGATCTTCTGCGGCATGGCTCCAATTTATTTCCTAGGTAAATTACTTGAGAGTTGATTCCACTCACATTCAGCATTGTGAAAAATATTACCATTGGCCATCGCTTGACATTTCGGCTCACGCTGTAAGTAGCGCATATTTGGTCTGCGGTATCGACACCGCTTTTGGTGGAATTGTAGAACGTGATTATCTCTGGTTTCTTCTGCTCACCAGAATCAGGATCTATGGCATTGTCATCATGAAGCGAAGACACCAGAATCACGTTCTTGTTCGCTTTCGGCACATAGGAAACCAAGGTCTTCCCACCACTAAAGCCAAAAGTGCTGGTGTAGTGTTTCTTTCCTTTAACAGAAAGAAAATGCTGGGGCAACTCTCTTTTATTTTTCCGCACAGTTCCGACGTAGGACAGTTTCTTCTCTTTCAGGTCATCGATCAGATGAATATCAGTGAACCAATTATCAGCAGTGATATTACGACCAGATCCAAATAAAGGCTTGGCCAGTCTTTTCACCATTTCAGTTGGCGAATTGCTGAAACAGAAAGGACCTTCAGGCTGTTTTCCAGCATAGATTTCCATGTTCAATGTATAAAACATTTTGGCATCAACAAGGGCAAAGCATTTTATGCCGTACTTGCTTGGTTTAGACGGCATATACTGCCGAAATTGACACCTTCCTCGGAAACCTGGAAGCATTTCGTCGATTGTGACATTTCCCCCAATGCTATAACTCTTCTGACAGTTCACCAGAAAATTTTCAAATACTTCACGAATTGGAGCAAGACGGTCAAATTTTTTTCGTTCTACTCTGGTAGTGCAGTCATCTAAACGAAGGCAACGTATCAAAGTCTTGAACCGTTTAAGATTCATAACAAGTCTAAATTTCTCAACTCCATCACCATCTTTTCCCCAAAGTTCTTCCAAACTCTGACGATTGCCTCTGAGAGCTCCTACTAGGTACAACAAACCAATGAAGGCCCTAAGTTCAATAGCATCCGTAGATGCGATGTCCCTCTCTCTAGAAAATTTTAGCTTGATAGCTTCCATGTATTGGTTTGTACATCTAACGATCGTATTCAAGATATCGTCAGTGAACAAATTACTCCAACAGTCAGCCGCACTTTGGGCATTTTTAGCGTTTCCTATGACTCCAGGAAGATGAGTTATAACATTGTGAGCTCCCCTACGAACCCTTCTCGTGGGCGGATTTTTGGCCCACTTGTTAATTTTGTCCTTTCCCCAAAAATATTTTGATTCTAAATCTGGTTCATTTTCGTCGTCGGTTTCTTCACCATCCTGCTCCGTGTCTGAATCGTCTGTAACTTCTTCCACCTCATCATGCGAATCAATGTCACTCTCTTCCCCCAAGTCCTCGTTCACTGCGGGGTCATCCTCAGAGACATCTTCCTCCAACAAACGGCTAACTTCTTCAAGATCACTCGGGTTAGACAGATCGAAGAATTTTCGGACCATATTAGCTGAATATCTAGTTCATATCAGAGAAATAAAAAATAAGTTCATGTTCGGACGCAATGAGCTTGGCAGGCCAGGCTAAAAAATATGCATATTTATAAAAAGTGATGAGAAATCGTGCATGTTACAGTTACGAAATGAGTAAAATAAATAATTGTGATAAATAAAAACTGATATTACGAACCTTCAAATATGTGACGAATTCGGGCGCAATGTGCTTGTGAGATCCAAATGTTGATAACTGCTCTCGTCAAAGCTTGGGAGAAAACTGAGTAGATTGGCTCCAAACATCCGGTAAAGATAAGAGACTACTAGGACAGGTAGACTTTTACCCCTCCTCAGAGTGGAGGGGGGAACGAAAATGTCCGAGCTGTGCCTGTCAGATCAATTGCCCGACAAAGGGTTAATTTCCTCTCTCCTCTACTCTTCTGCTTTTTCTTCCTTTTCTCCCTCATTGTGGTTGCCTCGCAAGAGGTTGAGGGCTCCCTTGAGTAGCTTTCGCCTATTGAGGGCAATAGATTTTTTACATTTTATTTAATTTATATTTTAAAATTATACTTATATATTTGAATTTTCCTTTTTTCATATTTTAAAATTAGATTTTGAAGTAATATATACACCAAATTTTGTTTTTTAAATTTTTAATGTTGCTTGGATTTTTTAAAAAGAAAAGAAAAATAAAATAAATAAAAATAAAACTTCAAAAACCTTAGTCTTGGCGCAGCTTGTCCATTTTTGGACCTTGCGCCATAAAACCAAACCAACCAACCAACCTCGCTATCTTCTGGAATTCCTAATATCCAGTGTGTACTCATTTGATCTGGAGAAAACCATTCCAAATTCCCATACGGTAGAACCTGACTTAGTGCCCATCCGTATATAATACCCATCCGTATTATTGGCATCTAAATACATAATGTACTTTGATGATGCCAGTGGATTAGATTTTGGTAAATATTTGTTTTTAGCAACAGCATGTCTCTTGCAAGTAATGGATATTCAACCACAAATTTGACGTTCTACAAACAATTGCATATTAATATGCGTTATTAGTTCTAAGGGCTGTTGCATCATTTTCAGACATGCTTACCATGCTAGACCAGGTGCAGTCTGGAGATGAATAGGGTTTATTTCATAATACTTAAGGGGCAATATTTTCCTAAAATTCTCAAAAGCTTCTGCTAATAGTAGAACATCTCTAGTGACGTAAAGGTCGTGATAATATCCCGTACCGCGTATTTGAAATATTGACCACACTTTTTTTGCGTCTTCATAACCCTCTTCAGTTATATTTTCATCTGTTAAGGAACTGTGAAAAACTAATTGGTGGTTGTGAGGTCTCCGAAAATTTTATGAAACTATCTATATATTCATATGGATAGACCCCTTTTCGAAAAAGTAGAGGAATTTTATCTGTTGGCATGTTCTCAACTAAAATGTTAAAGTCTGATAAGGTGATATCTGAAACCAATTTTTCAGGAATATCGGTAAAACTATAAACTGTCAATGAATTGAATCATTCACATACAAATTTAAACTTATCACTCTCAGGCTTGGACATTGATAAAGTAATATATTTTTCCATATTACTTGCTATCACTTCATATGTATAGTTTTTGAAAATATAGTCACAGTGTTTTAATAATGTGATAAGAATCAAAATTAATTAGATTAGGAAATACCATTGGAATTATTTTTCGCATTCTATACTGTAAATTACAAGAGTTGTGAACAGCACCTCTATATTGTCCGGTTATATGGTCATGGTCACAAACTCTATCTTTCCTCAAGAGTTTATTACATATTGCAATATTTTGCACATTGAAAATTATTTTCCTGTTGAGAAGATAGAATCATTGGAAAAACATTTAAAAATGTCTTTATTATTTCATCTTTCTCCTCAATGATTATTTGAACGAAGTGAGTGAGAACATCAGATCCTCGATAGACAACCGGTTGCTTCACACTCTTCCGACCATGACCAATAACAACAAATGCATATCCACATGCTTCGTAAAACCTACCTTCTCTTTGAAAGCGTTTTGACTGCAAGGTTCTGCTGAATGAATTGGAATAATGAGTGGCTCAAAGTCCGCATAGATCACATATGGTACAATATGTTAGTAATTAATATTTTTAAACTCCAGGATATTATTTTCTGGCTGCGGCAACTTGATGTGTTGAGGGGTCACATCATTACAAAATCGAAGGTGCTCTTTTAAATTTCCTTCCTTACAAAACCTTTAAAGATATCTATAGCAGTAATATGTTTTACCATTATGTTTCGTATTAAGCAATAGTGTTGTATACCATCCTCGTTCGATATGAGAAGCAAATTTATACGCTCTCTTTCCTCGTAAGGAGAGATGTAAATGGGGGAAAAAATTTTCTAGTGTCCACCCAGATCCATGCTTTGTATACTGCTCAAAAGATTTATTTTCCCCAATTTTTCTTCAATCATGTCTTCTACGAGCTGGATAATATATTCTGATCTGAAATAAGGAGTTGCATGATCTAAATCTCCATTCTGTGTAGAACAGTGACGGCAAAAAGTATTGGCACATCTAGTTCTTTGCAAATTTTGAATTTATTAAATAAAACAATTCATTCAATTTAGAATAAACATAATGTTTATGATTAACTGAAACAATGTGTACTTCACAAAATTTTTTAATTTTAAATACTATATATAAATATAAAAAAATAGATAAATGTACTTGAAAAAAAGTATTGGCAATTTTTCATCATTTGACGTTAAACAACGTTTTATTTAAATTTAATACTTAATAAAAAGTCCATTTGCATCAATAATGGCTTGGAAACGCCTGGGCATTGAGTGAACCAAGTTTTGGATCAATTCTTAACTTATTTTGTCCCATTCTTCAGCCAAAAGTTGTTTCAAATGATTCCTTTCTGTAATGTGGTGTTTTCTCACCATCATATCTAGAGAATGCCATAAATTTTCTATTATATTTATATCTGGTGATTGGGGAGGAGTGTGAAGCTGTTTTGGTGCATTGTACAGTGACCATTCTTTGGCTCTGAGTGCAGTATGTTTTGGGTCGTTGTCCTGCTGAAACATACAGTCACTTTGAAGTCCCATTTTTGTATCACTTGCTTTCAGATTATCACGCAAAATGCTTACGTACCATTCTGCATTCAAATTTCCTTCAATAAAAACAAGGTTTCCAACAACATTATATGAAACAGTTACACCATAACATGCCCACCTCCGTGCTTTACATTAACAATCACATTTTTCTTCTTTAACTCTTCATTTTTTGTTCACCAAATTATCCTTTTACCGTCAGAACCAAACACATTAAACTTGTTTTCGTCTGTGAAAACAACAGTTTTCCAAAAATCAAGAGGTTTGTTTATGTATTCTTTGGCAAAAGCGAGGCGTTTCTGACGATTTATTTCACTGATAAAAGGTTTTTTTCTTGGTGTTTCTTCTGCCATGTAGACCAACAGAGTGCAGTATATTTCTTATTGTTCTTTCAGAAACCTGTACTCCAGAAACTGACTCGACCATTTTAGACAAATTTCTCACGCTGGCATAGCTATTTTTTTGACTTATTTCATAACTTCTCTCACCATTCTAGCATTTAGCTTCTTTGGTCGTTCGGTGCGCTTTTGGTTTTCAACCGTACCACGCTCTTCATACCTTTTACACACATTTCTCTCTGAGGAAAAACTTAAATTTAAATAAGCAGCAATTTCACGATATGTTTTTTCTTGATTTCGCAGCAAAATTATCTTTTCTCGTGTGCCTATACTAAAATCTTTTGTTTTAGGCATAACTAGTTAATTTAAATATTTATATAAATTTATACACTTAGAAACTTTGTTCACAATTTATACTATGTATTATAGCTAAACAGTGAAACAAAAAAACTACAAAATTTAGGGAACACTAATTGTGCCAATACTTATTTCCACTTGACTTACTTAAAAAATTTATTTTTTAAAATAAAATTGGTAGTTAAACAAAAAATTTTTAAAACACATTTATATCTATGTAAATTTCTTTTTTTGGTTGTGAAAAAATTATCAAAATTGTATGATTTTTTTAAGAGTTAACGTTAAAAAACATATTGTGCCAATACTGTTTGCCGCCACTGTATGTACCATTATGACTTTCATATTAACATTCCATTTATATATATAACACTAGTTTTTCCTTCAAGATCTATAATTAATTTTTCTTTAATTAATTGACATCATAAAATCTAAGCATATCACCTTGATTAGCGTCACTAATCAAAAATGTGTGTGTGCTAAATATGTCAAAGGCATTATTTTTATAGGGTTTCTTCCTTTTAGTAATATTACTTGGGGTTTTTGTATGCTTTCTCCTTACCGGGTGGCTTAAGCGAACATGACACATCAAATCAGATTTTCTTCTAAACACTTTTGCGCAGAATTCACATTTATGTCTTTTAGGAGTTCTGTTGTGTGATTATATTACTAGAAACATTATTTACATTAGTCCCTACCTTAATAGCATTTACAGTAAATTTATCAGCATTGTCTTCAGAATCAGAAGATGAGACATTTTTATTAAACGATTATGTTTTTAATATTACTATTTCGATTAATTGTTTTGCACTTCAGTATAGATTTAACTTGCTTAGAGTTAGTATTTACAACATCATCATTACATTTATCATTAGCATTATTAAATCTAGAATAATTTTTCTTAAAGACTAAATTATCTATACTAGAAACATCATGCAATTCACAATTGCAGGGGTGTTTGTGCTCCGTGGAAACCTTGGAATTCCGGGGATTTTGAGCTTCGATACCCGGAAATTTCGGGGATCGTCTTTCAAAAGGAAGTAGGAATAATAATGAATTATTTATTTTGATCTGGGTAATTTTGTTTGCTTTGAAAGCAGAAAACGCAATACATACGTATTCAATACTTCATAATTGTAATTTTTCATTTCTCCCCCCCTTCTCGAAACTCCAAAATGTCGGTAGTAAGCCCGTAAAAGTTTTCGGAGATTTTTTGGGGTCCCACAAACACCCCTGCAAATGGAAATCAAACGAAAACCTCACTGGGAGTACTTATCCATGAGAAGTTGAGAGGCGATGAATGTTTGATGATATATTCTGTTATTATAGTTCCTTATATTATTCTCGAAAATATCTACATCGGTTACCCCTCAGGGGGTTTACCTTCTTTAGGTAAACACGGGTGTCACAATCCCGAGGTACCCTAGTGATCTGTCCTCTTCTTTCTTTTCTTCTCTCATCTATTCTTCTGCTTTTTCTTCCTCTTCTCCCTCAGTGTGGTTGCCTCGATAGAGGTTGAGGGCTCCCCTTGAGTAGCTTTCGCCGCACTGTTGCTATTAGCTACTCTTGAGGACTAAATCACCCGTGTTTGCCGTGCGTGGAGACCCGTGTCCCTGGAAAGGAGGATCCTGGTAATTGAGGCCTCCAAAGACCAACACATTGCTTTGGCCTCTGCTTCAGGTAAACGGGAGGTGTGTTGTGGTCCTCAGCACATCAATCGGCTTTATGGATCAAGCGATCGGTACATCTACTGGGTGACTCGTTAAGGGTGGAGGCCACTTCAGGGATGTACTGTGAGCGTATAGGACCTGGCTAGCACTGGTGCAGCTGGTCTGCATCCCCTTCTTGGACTCGGTGGTGGGTGGTGCCGTCAGGTCCCGAAATTTCCAATTTAAATATGGAAACAAACATTTCTATTCTCCCACGGGAGCACACTTTATCTCTATTAAATGCCAAATTTTATGTAATAAAAAGGAAAGAGGGTACTTTTGATACAGTATCCCCTTTCCTAAATCCAAAAAGCTATAACAGGCACAGTCGGTGAAGTGAAGAGCATTAGAAAATTGCGTTCTGGCGATTTAATGGTTGAAGTTGCATCTAAAATTCAAGCTGATCAAGTAGTGAATTTGAATATGCTAGCTAACCTTGAGGTGTCTGTCTCTCCTCACTTGAATCTTAACTTTTCTCGTGGTGTGATATCCGCCAAGGATTTGCTTAACACGCCTACGGATGAAATACTAGAAAATCTTAGAGCAAAAGGTCTGCGCAGTAAAACGCATTACTGTCAGGAGGGATGATAAAGTTATTAATACTAAACATCTAATCCTGACATTTGCGACGCCAGACCTACCGCAGCATATAAAAGCTGCTTATATGCATTTATCCGTTAGGCCATTTATTCCAAATCCTTTGCGTTGTTTCCAGTGCCAGAGATTTGGTCACTCTAAAGCGGCATGCAGAGGCAAACTGACTTGCGCTCGCTGCGCAGCAGTTGGCCACGACAGTTCGTCCTGTACTGCAAAGGAGAGGTGTGTCAACTCCAAAGGTGACCACCCCTCCTACGCTAGAAGTTGTCCTATCTGGATACTGGAAAAGGAGATCACAACCACTAAAGTTAAAAATAATTGTACATATCCCGAGGCGAGACGTGCTGTTACAGCTCGTACACCTCAAGTTGGAGTTAGCTATGCAACTGTCGCCGCAAAAGTCACCAGAACGACTAGTACACAAACAGATGCTCTCTCACTACCGATTGTTAAATTACCCCCTACATCTGTACAGAAGCCAATATCGACATCCACTTCAACTACACATAGAAAAGCTCCGATGGCTAAATCCAAAGCCCTGAAGGCCTTAAAACTAAAATCTGCTAAGGAGGGCAATTTTAGGCCCTCCATATCCACCCGTAAAGCCTTAACCCTGAAGGCTGACGCTGTTTCATTACATCCCTCGGACGATGATCTATCGCTCGAGGAGATGTCAGATGACATGCCTTCCAGCTCCGAGAAAGGAGCTTTTCAAATTCAATAATAACTTCCTTTGTTTCTTGGAACTGCCATGGTTTGCGTTCTCATAAGAATGACATCAAGTCTATAAT
>JAJQOW010001710.1:0-36386 GCA_037975125.1 Latrodectus hesperus | reverse complement strand
ACACATATATATATATATATATATATATATATATATATATATATATATATATATATATATATATATATATATATATATATATATATATATATATATATATATATATATATAACACAAAGAAAGCAAAACTTGGAAAAATAATTGCTTAGAAAAACTCTTGACAGAACTCTAGTATAACACTAAGGCCCTATGACTCCTTTATCACAACTTAAAAAAAATTAAACAAAAATTAATATAAAAAAATCAAACCAAATTGCAACATTAATTTTCCAACAAAATATTAGCATAAAATAAATTAAACATAACATCACCCATAGGAATACTGATCAGTTAATAGATTGGTTCCAATTTTAGCTGGATATCCTTAAATAAACTAAATCCTGCAGATTTCTGTTTTAATACGAAAATAATCTTGAGGAAAAAATTGAGATCAGGGCAAGACAATATTCTTAATCAAAAATAGATGCTTCAATAATTTTTTTTTATCAGGAGAAAATAATGATACATACGAGGTATATGCAGGATAAGCAAATCCTATGGCATTGCAAATTAATTCAGCACCATGTCCAAGAACCATATATAATGCCCATAATCCCAGCAATCCTAAAAAGAAACATATTTTGTAACACATATTCAATTAAAATACAAAGCCTTTTTAAAAATTAATAAAAATGATAAAAGTTAAAAAACCTATCAGCATATCTCATACTCTGTACAATCTATACCCAGATCTATGAACAAAGTTTGAAAAATTGCAATTAACTAAAAAACAAAAATGAAATGAATTTTTTTAGAAATCAAAAATGATTACAAAAAAAATTTTGATTTTTTCTTTAGACATCACAAAAGATTTAACCCATAAAGTATTAGCACTGAATTTAAAAACAGAATAAAGTATTTTTCCAGTAACTTCTATTTTAATCTAAAAAATTTTAATTTTCTTTATTAATTTCCATTTATTTTTTGTGCAAATTTAATCTGGCCTAACTGGATTAGATCTTACTATTTTAAAAATTAAAATTCCACAAATTGCTAAACCAAATGCCTGAGTGCAAACCATCGAGCTGGCAACTTGGCTTATATAAAGTAAGACAAAATGCTGAAATCTTTGAATAGATTGGTAAATTAAAAATATTTAAATTAAATTCTCAAAAATTAGTATAATTTTAAATAATATTTCAGGTAGAATTCTACTGTCTAATTCTAACACCATACCAAAATAAAGACACTACACAAAATGAATATTTAACAAGTTTAGGCTTACTTAGCAAGAGAATTGTTACAAAATTTCTTTAACTTCAACTCTGATTCTGAGTGTAAATAGAAATTTTTTCAATATAAAATTGATAGAACAATGCACTCCAATCTTATAGATATCACCCTAAATTAAAACTGTAATTCTGAAGTTCCTGGACAAGAATCAATTCGTGCAACAACTATATTTGTTGCTAATGGAAACTGGAGGAACAAACTTTCAAATAATGGCATCTATGTATGCGATCAACATCATACAGTACATGTGGCAGGAACGCTCCTGACTAGCAGTTACAATATATTACCCTCTGGTTTAGTTACAATCAAAACAAAGTTAGGCTGGATATCATAGGACCAACAAGAAAAGGAACTGCTGTTGAAAACATTGATCTTTGTTATTTCATAGCTAGTGATAGATATTTCTGTGAAACTGATTTATGTTCATCTAATGTGATTGGAATCAAAGAAGTTGCTGAATAATAGAAAAAGCAGCCAGAATATATTTTTTTAAAACTCTGAAGAGACTTCCTGATTACCAATAAGAAGTATCACTTTCTTGGCTGGGAGGAATGCAACTTCCAACCAATAATATATTGATAGCAAAAAGACTCCAAAAGATTAAAAATTCTCCATTTCCAGAACCTTTTAAAAATATCATGAAGAAATCTTTCATGAGTGGATGAATGAATTAAATGCCCGAGTGTCTCAAAAATAAATGATTCTCTTTACACAACTCACTCCCAGTCACATCTAAATCACAGAGCAGTGATTAAAGAAAATTCAACAATCAAGATTTAACCAATTTTTGAAGTCTCCGCAAAGCAAAAAAATGCATCCTCACTGAATAGATGCCTTAAAAAAAGGACACAATTTAGTAGAATTGATTCTAAGTATTTTGAATAGATTTCAGCAAGATCTGGCCTTATTGCAGATATCAGGAAAGCATTTCTTCAAATAAGTATTGATGGCAGATTGAGATTTTTGTGCCTTGAGAATGGAGATCCTGGTAAACTGAAGATTTATTACCATAGACATGTGGTATTTGAAATTGGTGCAAGTCCTTTCCTTCTTGGTTCTCTTATTTTATATATTTTGGATCACATTGCAGAACATTATCAAAAAAGTAGAAGGTAAAAGACCATGGAACTGCACAGGTTTGGCATGATTTCTAATTTTTGTGCCAAGCGCTGCACAGCTATGCCGACAACCTAAATTACTTCATTATAAGTAATTTCCGGCTACCGAATACCGATCACATTGCTGCAAATGTTACATTTAATGGGGTTTAAGTATTTTGTTTTATTCATAGAACTTTATAAATTAGAAATAGTATATCAATAATTAAGACTTATAACAGAAACATAGGAAGTTTAATTTATTGAAATCAAACATAGTAAAAATAAAAATATAATATAAATTAAGTTCAAAAATTCAGTTAAATTATTCATTATCACTACTAACAAAAATAAACTATAATAACAAGGCATTATGCTTTAACCAAGACTATTGGACACCAGGAGTTATATGAACAAGTTTTCAATCACTTGATTCTCATCATTGTTTGCTTTTAAACACCTGGATTATGTCCCCTTTGATGAACAGCATGCATATATAATTATACTCAAATACTACAAAATAATTAAATTTAAATAAAGCAATGCCAGATCAGCAAAGTGATTAGCTATAAAAAAACATGCCAGTAAGGCATAGAAGAATGAATTGAAAAAATAATACAAGTATTTAAAAATGAGTAATAAATATGGTAATAAGAAAAATTATATATATAACAGCACTAAACTAAAAACTTTTAAAAATGCTGGATACACAAATTTAGTTCATACAGGGGTAACAGCATTCAAACTTCATTTTTGGAATCATTTGCAATTTCAAATTCCAAATATTAAAATCTTGAATATTTCATTATATAATATAGAAATATTAAAATTATAATAACTAGAAACAAATTTTTTATTAAAGCTTGAATTTTAATTAACTGAGAAGTGATGTCCACTTATAAAAAAAAAACTTGAGTGTAGTTTAAATGTAGATTAAAAAAACCTACTACAGTGATAACCAGACAAAGCTAAATTTCAAACTTTAACAAATTGCATTTTTTTATTAAAACTCTAATTTTAATTAACTGGGCAGTGATGCCCACCTTAAAAAATTTTAGTACAGCACAACCTAACACTAATGTGAAACACACAATAAAGCTTACTTAAAGATGTATACTATTTACTTATGTTAATATAAATTTTCAAAAAAACTAGAGTTTCGTATTTACTCTGAATGAAACTTTAATGAAAAACAATACTCGCCTAATCTTTACTGCTTTCGCAATCATTCCACCTGACCAGAGAATAAACTGTTTTAATGAATTCAAAGAAATCTTTTACTGTATTTTCTTTATGGTTTCTCCACTATGTATACTTTGCAATGTATGAACCAAACTGGCTAGGCACATGATTACTAACCCCGCACAGATCTTTCAATAGCAGATCAAACAAATATTCAAAATAATACAACTTTAAAAAATTTAAAGTCCAGTAACGAGAACATTAATGTAATAAATTCTTAAATTGTAAACAAATAAAAGTACTCATTAAATGCTTCAAGGTTTGCACACAAAACAAATTTAACCTTCCGTCATAAAATAAATATCATGTCATGCAAACGCATTCTGAATTGTTAAGCTTGTTTGCTGCACTTTATTGGCCACTTGGCACATCTTACCCATCGTACAGTTCCCAAGTCTTAGGCAGATAAAACTGGATATTACAGTCTACCTTGGCGAAATTGACGAATAACCTTTTAGCCAAACAGAGGAGACAAGTGTATTGGAATCAACCCAGAATGGGCAGCACAATTAGCATAAGAATAGGGTTTACCCCCTCCTCCCATCTAACACTAAATAATAAAACAATAACCACCTTGTAAATAAAGCGGGGTTCTCCCACCGATTTCAAATTGCTAAGCCTAACGGTATATAAGAAAACAATAATCGTAATAAGAATTGATTAAAGATTCTATTTAAAAATATTTCAAAATTAAAATTCAAGGAAATAAAGTAGCAAAAATAATTAAATTTAATAATATCTAGTTAAAAATAAATGAAATAAGGAATTCCAGTGATTTAACATATGTATATAAAATGTTACCAATCATTACTACATAAAAGTAGACAAATCTAGAATTTAAAAAAATAGAATGATTCTATAATTTCATTTATTATTGGAAATTTAAATACTTAAATTACAATTCTAGGAATTCTATGCCTGCAGACCAAAATCCAAAATGAATATAAAAGTCAGAGTTTAATTTCTGGCACGATATCCATAGTGAAATACAAAACAAATATAAAAGGCAGGATTGAAACTCTTGCACTATATCCACAGCGAAATACAAAACAAATAGATAGTATTGAAATATTCCAGCACTATATTCATAGTGAAATAAAACATGTGAATATAAAAGACATTTTAATTTCCATACAAAGTGAAATAAAAAAAATATGAAAAATTAGGATTTAAATTATCACGCTTTACATCTGATAAAAAAACCAAGCATTTACGGGATGTGTGAAGATGAGACATTCTGACGCTGTATTTGGTGATACATTTGGCAACTAATAGCTTTTGGTAATTATTTGGTGAATTAATTTGGCAAGAAAAAAGATCATCAGATTTGGCAACTTTTCGGGCTTGGTGAGTCAAGACCGTAATACCCAGTTTAGCTAGACACACTAAATTGTATAATTCCAAGATGGATACTTCAGTTGGAAATACAGTCACTAAAAAGACACTATTGTTCTTTCTCTGTTAACCTGCTTTTTAATCCACTAAGAGTATTAAATTGTATTACTTTTATACTTAAAATTTTAATACAGTACAGCTCAATTATCTTAAAACACTATATTATCTAATAAACTTTCAGGAAGATTTTGAAGTTTAAAAAGATCTGATTCATGTTGATAAATTGAAACTACTAAGGAGATCAAAGTATACAAGCATTTCACTTTCTCTTAAAAAATACTTATTCCTGATAGCAATTCAGCAGTTGTTTTACAGGCAGTCTTTATACATCATTTTCTTTAATATCTAAAAGCTCTTCTACATTCTCATTCATTATATTTTGAATTTCATCTGATTTTTTTTCACACATACAATATATAAATCTATTTTCAAAATATCTTTAAAAGGAGCTTCAGGCAGCCAAGGGGTAGTTTGTTGGAGTTAATGCATGAGTGACTCATCTTCGCTTGTCATATGATCTTCTAGGCTTTTAGTTATGGTTGGCTCTTTAATAAAGCCTGAATATTTCCCTTCAACATCATTCCAAGATTGACAAATACATTGCTCCTAAAATGTCAATTTTATAAGGGAACTCTAAGACCATGATCACTTTGCAAAAGTACCCTATATTATTTGATCTTGAAGCAGTCGATCATGCCCTGATGTAAGATAGAAATGAAATTGAGCAGGAGGAACTCCACATAAATAAATTCAAGATTCCAGACTGTAACGTGAGCAATGCGGTTATCACAATAATAAAAACTTCAAGATTCTCCAAGAAAAAAATATTGATAAAAGTCTCCCAGCCTGCAGCAAGTAGATTTTGAACATTTTTAAATATCTAGCCATTAAATGTTTTTCTGTAAAAAGCACAGGCAATTTTCTGTTCTATTTAAGTAGGCTACCAGCAACATTATATAATTCTTTACTTGGATTTTTTTACTCCATTACATTTATGGCCTTTAAAACTAAGTGTTCTTTCGAGTAATATCTTGACAAAAAGCTGTATGGTCTGCATTGAAAATATACTTTGTCTCATATTCAGATAGTGATTTCAATATTTGCAGTTCCACTTTTAACACACAATTTCTTACAGCTCAGAGCCAGGTTTAAAAGTTTTACAGCAAACCATCTGGTGCTTTGAAATTATATGTTCAACTTCATAGCAAATCATTTAAATAATCATAGATAGTGTTGACAACATTACCATCAACAGATAAGTTCATTCCAATCATTTTTCTCAGTCAAGTTAGCAAAACTTTCCACTTTAGGATGTTTTGCTTCTCTATAACATTTTCAAGAGAGAATACATTTACGTTAAAGAGTAGAGAACTGTACAGAGGGTAAAATGTGCCAAGCGTGCGATAAACTGTGCCAAACTAGCTTAACAGTTCGAATTACGAATGTATGATGTGCTTTTCGTTTTATGAGGTAACGTGATCGCGTGACATGCGGGTTTTGTATGTAACCCATGAAACTATTAAAGAATAATCTTGAAACATTGAGTTTCAATATTTGATTTTTGGAATTTGTGTGTTGCTTGCGAAAATTAATAAGTATGAATGAGGATATATTGAATTTAAGCTTTTTTTTTATTTAGAGCGTGATGATAGTAAGAAAGTTGTTGAATGGTGCATGAAAGAAGGTTTGATTGCTTTATGCACCATTCAACAACTTTCTTATTACTATCACACTCTAAATTAAAAAAAAAAAAACATAATAGATTTTTTAGATGCGATAAAAACAGTATATTCACCGAAAAGTAATGATTCAAAGAGCGATGAAGATTAGGGGAGTTATTTTGTTTTTCATTACAATTCTATTCATATTTAGAAACTTAGTTTTTATAAAAATGAATGTTTCTATAAGTAAATGAATGTATAAATTGTGTGTATTGCGTTTTTCATGTCAGTGTTAGAATATGCCACATACTGAAATTTCTTTAATGTGGGCGTAACTGCTCAACATATTAAAATTTGAGTTTAAACAAAAAAAGAAATTTGTTAACGTTAGAAATTTAGCTTTATTGCCCAGTTGGCACTGTAATAAGTACTGGTGTTTTTTAAGGTGGGCGCCATTGCTCGGTATATTGAAAATCGAATTTAAATTTTATAAAATTTAAATTGTTAATGTTAGAAATTTAGCTTTATTATCAGTTGTCACTGTAGTAGGTAGCTGTATACTTTTTTAGGGGTGAGTGCAATTGCACGGTATATTAAAATTCAAGTTTTAAAATTTTTGCTTCTAGTTATTAGAATGTTAAAACTTCTATAGTGTGTGTGCATGATTATAATGAAATATTTAAAATCTTGATATTTGGAATTCAGAATAATGTGCGATTTTAAAGCTGAAGTTCGAATGCGATCGGTATTGGTAGACAGATATCATGCGTAGTGACATAATTTAGGTTGGCGACAGAGCTGTAGAGCCCTTGGCGCAAAAATTTGAAATCGCGCAAACCAGTACAGCTCTGTAAACTTTTACCCACTTTTATTAGTAGTTTGTTTTTAAAGAAATTTTTTCCTGAGTTTTTAAAATTATCAAGAGGCAGTTCCTTGAGATTCAATATATTTTAGCAAATTTTGTCCCATTAAATTCTTTCTATTTTACCTAAGCAGCAATTAGCTTTCTATTTTACTTCAAATGATAAACTTGTTCATTTTTTTAACTGTGAAAAATCTTAAACCTAACTTGTTCAATCATCCTCTCAACAAACAATACTTAATAAGATCAATTGTTCAAATAAAATGAAACAAACTATAGAATAAAAAACTTTTATTAGAGTTTTCCCCCTTTATATGCTCTTATGATTAACTGAACACCACAGTTCTTTCCTATCAAATGTGTGTACCAACAATGATTGGAATACCTGAACCCTATCCCTTTATTGCTCAATAATAAATCAAGATCCCAAGTGTTATGAAAAAAGAAAGTAAAAAATATGATCACAAAAAAAATATCTTAATCTTAGTATCAGTAATGCGATGGAATTAAGACATTAAGATTCAGATAATATGTTTATGTTTCGAGATTCATAATTTTTTTGATTATGAAACATTTGAATATCCCGATATTTATGAATCACATTAATTTTGTCACTGGCGACACTTTTGAAAATAAAGACAAACATGATTTTACCCAAAAAAATTTTTAAACTATTTGTCAAAACCAAAAGTTCTCAAAAGAGATTTTTCAAAATTTTAGTTTATAAATAAGAGTTGAAATTACCATAGTGTCTATGGTATTTGTGTTGACGCTGGAAACTAGTTTGTAAACACATGTGCATTCATAAATTAAAGGTTTATAAAAATGAGCATCTACTGTTATTAACTATTTTTATATTCATGATAAAAAGTACAATGAAATTAAATTTTCTAAAATGAAACTATGGTAATAGAATTTTAAGTCTTCATATGAGCTGCTTAATGATTTTAAGAAAACTTAACATAAAAAATAACAATAACTGAATAGTGAATTTATAAATCTATATCTAAATAAAAAGCATAGTTAATGGAAATAAATCTAAATTCAACCATTACCGGTTAATATTTGAAGACACTGCCACACATTAATAATAAGTGATTAGAAATGCCTACATTTCAATATGGCATCAATGAAATACATATTTTAATTGTCATATCACATAGTAAACAATAATCATCCCAAGGCATTTCAATATCCATTACATAAATTTGCTTCAGGGCTTTCATTGATATGGGTCATAATCACATGTTATCCGAGAAAACCGAGAAAATTCCTGAGCAGAAGTTCTACTGATGTATATGCAGAGATGGAATACCTATCTTTCATAGCTCAACAATAATTGGAATGGAACTCAGGCCTTTATGAATTAACATAATTCCATTCATACTTGATTTGAGTTTAATCAATTTTAATCTAAAAAAGGCAGCCATTTATATGAAATCAATGAAATTTTTTAAAACCATAAAACATTTTTAAGAAAATAGCAATGTAAAAATATTCCATGACAAAAAACTGTTTAGACGTTAAATTAGATAATAATGTTTTAAGCTATGTTCTAAAATTTTAAAAATTAAAATAATTTCAATTAAACGAACTTCAAGAGAGGAAAAGTTATTCATTTGAGAAAAGGCAATTTGTCTATCAATACAGATAAAAGAATTAAAAATATTACATATTTATAAAAAATATTAAGTTATAAAGTTGTAGATAAAGAAAATTTTAAAAATATATATATATATTAAGTTTAGAAACATAGCAAGTTTCTTTAACTTCCTCAAACTCGAAGAATAAAGGAAAATACTTACCTAACGCCAAATAAACACGCTTAACACCCGTAACTTGTTCCGCTTTTTCAAAATACTCCGTTACTTTGTTTTTCTCATGTAATTTCTTATCTAATTTCTCTAAATACCCAGCAAAGGCAGAAGACATTTTGAAATAAAATTATAAAGACGTAG
The DNA here is from genome assembly GCA_037975125.1 of Latrodectus hesperus. Taxonomy (NCBI): domain Eukaryota; kingdom Metazoa; phylum Arthropoda; class Arachnida; order Araneae; family Theridiidae; genus Latrodectus; species Latrodectus hesperus. The sequence continues at coordinate 26,899 of JAJQOW010001710.1, read as the reverse complement.
TATCACTTAAGAGGAAAGATCAGATCAATTTTCGAGAAAATATAAAAGTGTTGTAAATCAGTGACTAATCACGGGGATAAACAGCAACGAAAAGGTAAAAAGTAAGTTGAGTGAGATAGCAGGAATTGGCCTTCGGGAGCACGTGATCCTGATTGAAATAGAAAATAGTTAATGATAATGAGTTAAACTCAATATTTCAATAGCTAACAGAGGGCGCGTAAAATTGTGATTAGTTTGTTGAAAACATGAAATAAAATTTTAACTTTTGTGTGATCTTCTCTCGTGAAGCATAAAATGAAATAAATATTGCCCCTTTCGACATATCTGAAGGAGGAGAAATACTTTCATATTCTTTTGTGGCTACGGAAGCACCGATCGGTCGGAGAAAACACATTAATTCCGAATCTCTCCTTTTTGGTTATTTGGTGGTGTTTATGTGTGCTAAAAGTAAAGTTTGTCCTATCCCCAACTATTATTTTGAGAAACTTACGAATTAGTAATTCTCAAATTTTGTTTTATTATACGATTACTTCAATGAAGGTAAGACTTTTTATTGCTATAATCTTAAAAGCAAAAAAAAATTAATTTTAACACTTTAATTAATTATCGTGGAATAATCCACCGATAATATTGAGATGTCGAATCTACAAATTTTTAATTAAAAATAAAAAACTTCACAGCAATGATTTAGGTTTAATGCCTAAATCATGGGCAGTTCCTATACCTAAATCATTGCGAAATGATTTAGGTATAGGGACTGCCAATCTGCTATACAAATACTTTTGCATGATAAAGAAGCAGCTAATAATCAAAAAAATCATAATTAAAAATTTTTTAAACATCAAATTGGTTTACGATTCAGTTTATATAGATGGCCTAATTCAAAAAAGCTTAAACCTAGGTATTACAGGAAATATTACACGTTGGATACAGGAATTTTTTCAAAACTGGTCTTTTCATATAAAATGGCAAAATTGTCTTTCTTGAATCCAATATAAGAAAAGGGAAATTCCTCAGGGGTCAATTTTTTACCTCATTTATTGAAAATATTCATTGGCGGAATTCTTTCAGACTCTGCCTCAAAAAAATCAAAGGTTTATTACATGCAGATGAATGCTTTGTATATATCAATATATTATGTCGATATTGGAAATAAGCTATGAAAAATGCTCTGGAATTAATTATTTAATCCCTGTAACTGTGTAAATGATCTTAAAAACAGAGCTTATAAAAGAATAAATTTACTAAAGGTTATATCAAATAAAAAGTTTGGGGCTAGATCACCTCAGTTATGAAATCTAATCAACTCCTCTATCGGTGATCTGTTCCAATATAGTAGCAATATTCTAGCATAGTCAAAATCTCTCCTCTAACCATTAGAAGTATGTAATACTGCTCCGATTAGCTCTTGGGCGCACCAAATACAGTTCCACACCAAAATGGACACCAAATACACTAAATTACACCAAACTAGACACCAGTCTACTTTGGTGAATAATTCACCGAATAATTGCTGTTTCACATTGGTTATGTATACCCTTGGCTACGGAGCCCCCTCCTTGGCGCATTCTGCAATCATGCCATTTTCAGCAACCTTTTTTCTCGTAAGTTTCAATGTTGTACACTTACGCAAAACCGCGCTGTGAAAACATGCAGTAATATAAACGCTTTATTTACAATTTTTTGCATTTAATTAACGCAACCTCCCTACATTTTGGTCCTTAGCGACCCGGAGGTGAACTAGATCTTATGGAATAAGCAATTTTAAACTTTGTAATTGAATTTAAAATAATAAATTCAGATCGCTAGGATGACAGACGTTACATCACTAAATCAGAAGCAAGACGGCATCAAAAGCCAGCAGAGAAAATTAAATAATATCTTCACAGAAGAGCAACGTGATATGGACATTCCTGAGCTTCAGGCTCAATTGGGCATCTTATTTTCCATCCAACAGAGATTCGAAACGCTTAAAGATAAGTACTATAAAATTCCGAAAGGTCGATGACTTTCTTGCCGAAGTAGACGATGCAATTCAAAAATTAGAAGTAAACCTCAAAACCTATATTAATAAATAAAAAATTATAAATATCGACTCTGTTCAAAACAAAGATATTGAATATATTATCAGTGATCGATCTAAAAAAGCTATAATAAAACTTCTGGAAAACCTGTTCCGTTTTTCAGAGGAAAATATGAGGATTGTACCTTATTCTATACTCAGTTTAATAGATTAAGTAGTGAAAATACAGTTCATTTAAAATATTGGGCCATTGGTGGCAGAAGTGCAGCAAGCAAAGTAGTTCACAAATGTGTTGAATCCTTCTGAAACAAGTCAGTTGTCGTAAATCAGATTATGGGAGACCTTCTTTCTGAAAGAGTTACCCCTAGTTCAGCATTTTTAAACATGGGTATCGATTTATGTGGACGCTTTGAAGTGAAATATAAGGACAGAGAAAGGGTACTCTACAAAAATTTTATGTCGCTATAAATATATGTATGGCAACCAAGGCTGTACACATAGAGTTTGTTTCGGATTTAACTTCTGAAGCTCTAATCACTTATATTGAAAAGGTTTTTTGCACGTCGTGGAAAAAGCTCCATTATCTTCACCGATAATCCGACTAATTTTACATTTGCTTCGCAGAAATTAAACGCTTATACAAATTAATGCTGGGAGAAGACGTTTCGAATATGCTTTCCTCCGAAGGTATCAGTTGGAAATTTATGACCTCAAGGGCTCCCAACTTTGGTGGTCTTTGGAAGGCGGACATTAAATCTTTTAAATATCATTTAAAAAGAGTGGTAGATTCTCCAAGAATAACGCTCGAAGAGTTTTTAACAGTAATCACTCAAATTAAGGGCATCCTTAATTCACTATCTCTAGTTCCTGTACTCACTGATGTTCACAAATTTTTAGTTTTAAATCCAGGTCACTAGAATTTATAGGAAAACCTATAACTTCTACCCCAGAACCTAACTTCATTGACAAGGGATACAATCATCTTACTAGATGGCAAAGAACTCAAAAACTAGTACAAACTATTTGGAAACATTGGCAAAACAGTTATTTGAGTCATTTACAACATTGATCAAACTGGCTGCTTAAAAAAATAATTTAAGTCCTGGTATGTTTAATAAAGGAAATTCAATTTCCAATTTATCAGTGGCCCTTAGATTGAATCATTAAAGTAATTTCAGGACCAAACAGCAATGTTAGAGTAACAGATACACGCACGGCGAAGTCAAATATTAGAAGAACTATATCTAAAATTTGCATTTTGCCTGTTGTGGATTATTTTCAGTCAAATTGAAATGTTAACTCTTATTTGTTAAATCTATATACTAATTGTATTCATTATTACTTTATAATTATTGTGTTATTTTTGTGTTTATGTGTCAATTAGTGATGTAGTTTTATATTTTTAATTGGAAACATATGCACATATTTCAACATCGGACGGGATGTTTTGTATTGGTTATGTGGTATACCCTTGGCTACGGGGCATTCTCCTTGGCGTATTCAGTAATCACGCCATTTTCAGCAACCTTTTTTCTTGTAAGTCTCAATGTTGTACTCTTACGCAAAACCACGCTGTGAAAACACGCAGCAAAATAAACACTTTATTTGCAGTTCTTTTGTATTGAATTAATACAATCTCAGCACAATTGGCTACACTGAAAATATTTACTATGAAGTAAAAAAAAAAAAAAAAAGTGTGTAACCATATAGCATGTAAAAAAGAATTTCAAAAATTGGTATATAAACAGGTTAATTTATTTCTTCAAAGTCTAAAGGAATTTGAAATGTCCCCTGATCACCATTGCCTTCCTCCATTTATATACATATTGAAGACTTTGATTTTCAGAATAGATCCCGCAAAAATTTTTAAATACTCCCATTATTTGATCAATTCCTCAGCGAACTATTCAAGCCAATTTATATAATTTCAACAGATGAATCCAAGTCTACTAATATTATGACAATTGCTGCATGGTCTCCATATCAGGCAATCAGATTCCGAATTAATAATATAAGCTCAATATTCATAGCAAGGGCTCTAAAAATATGCCAGAAAATTGACGACTTAAAGGTTTTTAAGGTATCGAACTGCATTTTCATGGATAGTAAATCTGTTCTTATGGCTCGAAAAAATGTAATATAAAAGTCTCCTAAACTTATTCATCGTTTAATAAATACGCCATACCAAGAAGCAAAATTTTATTCTCTCCTAAAAGTCAACTGGGTACATGGCCCTAAGGATATTTTTATAAGCAAAACGGCTGATAAACTGGATAAACCAATAACAAAAATACATATATATCTTCCTCGGATTTCACACGACGATTTGAAGAGGTTCCACAGAAATGACATAATCTGATCCAATAATCTGACTTTCAAGGAAAGACCGCAAATGACAGAGAATAATCGGACAAATATAAGAATTTCATGATTACTTCTCTCGGTGGACTTATTATGTATAAATTAAATTTTTAGAATAATAGAAACAATATCTTTTAATGCCGCTAAAAGTCTCAGTGTGCATATATTCAATCAATGAATCCCTTATTTTAGTAGGTAGAGAGGTAAGTGTGAACTAGTTGATCCCATATTCCAGTGGAAGCAACCATATAGCAATTATTAATAAGACCTCCAACTCCCATAGACCAAAATCAGAAAAAAGGGCAGTACTTTTTATAAAAGAAATAGGTGGGGTAAAAGTACACTTGATACACAGTTCCCTCTTGAAGAATGTTTACTTGTCTTTGTTTAGAAAATTTCGGTGTTTGAAACATTTTCATAGAATTTTTGTTTGAAAATACAATTGAAATTTTAACAATTTTTAATACTTATTCGATAAAAATGAAAAGAACTTGCTGCATTCCAGGATGTTCAACTGAATATATACATAACAGTGAATTAAAAAAGAAAAGTAGTAAAGTGGAAACACTTTTTATGGCATCCAAAGTATGTGTTCTAATTTTACTTTTAATCCTTCATTATTATAAATTTAATTATGGAATATAACCACTTTTTTCATGAATTGTTTATTATAATGATTTAATAAGTTATTAATGTATAAAATATAAATATCTACTTAAAAAATTTTCAGATTTGATGCTTGTCTTTATATTGGATAATCATGGCTTTGTCTTGGTCCAGTATTGGCCATCTATATTGTGCCAATCCTGGATGGTCTACATTTCGTTTTATAGGACCAATGTGAATTGCCTAGATAGGGCCAAGCTAGGCAACCAACAATGGACCAATCTGGGCGGCCAAGATAGGACCAAGCTTAGCTGCCGAAATTGGTCCAATTTAGGCAGCCAAGATTGGACTTATCTTGGGTTATAAGTTTGTCTACATAGTATGTAGCTCATAATGATAACACAGGATTTTGTTTTGAATTATTAAATTAGAATGAAGCTATTTTAAATTAATACAATAAATACGCATTTTTTTTTCATTTAAGCTTGTATTGTTCCATACTACATAAGTAAAATATTTGTCATGCTTAAAATGTATTATTTTGCATTCCATTTTGAAAATAAACAGTGGATAAATTTGTTATTCTTCAAGCAATATTTAAATTATTTAGCAAAATTTACAAATTGAATGATGAAAATCAAGTTAAGTAGAAATTAACATTAAAAAAGAAAGAGAAGTGAAATAAAAAACAAGTAAATATTTACCACTTAACCATTGTAAAAATATGATCGATTTAGCATAATTATTGTGTATGCAATATTATAAATAATCATATTAGCAATACATTAATTTGATTTATTTAATATTAAAAGAGAATCACATTTCTGCATTGTTAACACTCATTAACGCAAATTGTCAATTTTTGTGTATAATTACATTTTTATATTTTACCCTATTTTTATTTCACTAAATAAATGGTACTTTTCTATTAAATTAAAATGTAAAGTTAATATTCTACAAGAAACTAAATTGAGAGTTTACGCACTTATAGTCTTTCTACTTATGTCTTTATTAAAAGAAAAAAAATCATTTTATATTTCTGACTTATAATGAATTGCTGTACATCTAATAAAAAAGTATAAAAATTTGTATAACACTTATTTAAAAATATTCAGTTAGATGTTAACTACTGTTTCTGAATATTTTAACTTTAGTTCACATCTCGCTGTCAGACTTTCAATTTTTTTCCTTTACATGAGAAACAACATAAACAGAAACAAACTCATGCTTTATTTGTTAAAATTCAACATTAATTTTGAACAAAAGTTGCCCAGTTCTAGAAATAATCTGTCCTGAAAATATTAACTAGACTGTAGAACAGTTTAATCTAAAAATTTTATTTTACAAAATGCATCATATATTTTTGCAATATAGATAATACGTGGTTTTTTTTTTATTTATCTAACTAAGCTTAAAATTTTGCAATTCACTATAATCATTTAAGTTGCATCTAAACTATAATTGGTCAGGACTTAAACATCACCTATAAATTTAATGATAAAAAATTATTAGAATAAATAATTCTTTGTCACATATGCAAACAATATATTTAAAAAGCAATCAAAGTTCTTTTCTAATTCAAAGTAATTTTTTAATTTTAGAAAATTTCAAGATTAAATTTATTTGTTGGATATGACATCATATACTTCTAGTTGAAAGAGTCAACAGTTGATCTTATTATAAACAAATATTAAATTATATTATTGTAACTGTACACTTTAATAATATTTGTTCCCATAAAAACTATTATTGAAATGAATAGTTGAAAGAAAAACATTCTGTGATGAAGACTTTCGAACAATTATAGCACTATTCTGGAAACGGATTCTATTTAATGTCCAAAAGAAAAGAATTTTTTCGCATTATATTTTGACTTAAAAGTTGGCATAAATGTTATGAAGGATCTAGATTAATGTTTCACAATCTCCATAATGTCTACAGCTAATGTTCTTTTATGATGTAATTACACGTAAAATAAAAATGTGAAATTTTTCATACAAACAATGCATGAATAATAGGATATAACTTTAATATATGTTATTAGAGAAATACAAAAATACCATTAGTCATACAAGTAATAATTAATCATAATAAGTAAATTACATCTATGGTATACTGATGTAATTTTAGGCAAAGAATACTGAGATTCATACCATATCAGAAACATTTCATGTTATTTGGAAAAGAATAATTTACACTGTTTATCATTTTCAACAAACATTTTTTGCCAAAATAGTCTACTATTTATGATTTTTCAATAGAACTAATAATGAAATATTACTGATAAATATAGCTTCTGATATTTGGTAGTTTTTGAACATTCGGAGTAATTTAAAAATCAGACTAAAATTTCTATAGCAATACTAAAATTAGTAACAGTTTGAATATTATAAGTTATATTAATTTATTATTTTTATTAAATAGCAGTCATGTACAATTCAAACTTCAGTCAGTACAAGATGAAAATAAACTGAAATTTATGCGACTCGCCTAGGAATTACAAATATAAGGTACTTGGATCGATTCTGAAAGTAGTTACTAATACCCGACATGAATAATAGATAGATTATTAAGAAGTTACTTTTTAAATATATTACTTTGATTGGGTGAAAAGTTGAAAATTTTTAGATAAAATTTTACCGCACGGTCACCCTTGGTGAAATTTTCAAAAAGTCACCTAGGCCGTATGACGTAATACGCATGGCGGAAACCCGACCGGGGAAACGGCGGGAGGAGAATGGCTGAAATAGTGACAAATATTTCATACATTGTTGGTATCTATCAATATGCTCAACTAATTTTACAAAATTAATAAAAAACGCAAATTTACAGATTTTAAACATCAATGGTAAAATAATAAAGTAGATATGTTAAATTGTCCATAAAATTTTTTAATTATTTTTTATACTAATAAATTTAAATCGGTAAATATTCATAAGAATTTCATTTCATGAAGCCCATTTAATTTATTATTAATTATGTAAATAATGAACAATAAATATACCTCTCTCCAGATCCTATTTTGCCATCGAAGCCGCTACTGCCTGCTCCGGGTCAGATGTTTTTGGCGGGTAGACCCGTTTATTGGAATCGATGAACGCAAGAAATTTCTTACGCATTTTATAGTTTTTTTTTCCTCCACACATATTCTGCAAGATAATAGCTGAAAAAAAGCAATGCACAGCAGACAACCTGTTGAAATAAAATCTCGGCGACAATATTTTGTTTGCCGCAAATTTTGTTTATTTTAATCTACTCAACAGAATTTTATTTGCGAAGAAAGGTTAGAAACGATATCTGAAAATTCGTAAATGATAGCAGGAGACTTGTCTCGCGAGGCAAGCTGAGCATCTCGCGAGAATCGCATCAGACCAAAATAAGGCGGTCTGAAATGGAATTAATTAAATAAGGTAGTCCACAAATTCGTAGATGATCGCATGAGACTTGTCTTGCGAGACAAGCTGAGCATTTCGCGAGAATCGCATCAGACAAAAATAAAGCGGTCCGAATGTTTGCCAAATGTGTCTTCAAAAAAAAAAAAAAAAAAAAAAAAAAAAAAAAAACGCGCCTAGGGTGACCGTACAGGGGATATACGGGTACTCGTGTTGCCTCCGCCAAATGACACATTTCATCGCCTTCTTCGCCAAATCTAAGCGATTACAGTTACAGCATGGTAACCCAGCTACGATGAGCTGTAGGCGGAGCTATCGTTGCCCGGGGAAAATGTGATTGGGTGAAATATAAGGTGGAGAAATAAACATCATTATGACATGTGAGTGAACGTAGTATATTTAGCAGCGTTTTTCTCGTTCTAAGGTATTTCGTTCATAAATATATTAGGAGTTTTCTGATAATTTTATAAAGCGATTGTCTTATTATATAATGGAAAATGATTCAAAAAATAATTCTTTGCAATTTTTCTCTTCAAATATTAAAAGTATTTCATCGGCATTAATAGACGTTCATTTACAAATATAAAAATCAAAAACATTTATTGTTAGTAAAAATAACTGAAAATAAAAGAGTTTTTGATTTTTATATTTGTAAATAACATAACACAATAAGTAACTATAAATATGATACAACAAAAACATAGACAACAATCTATCATATCTTACATCCAAGCGTACATGATGTAAAGAACTTAAATAAATACTTTTCTTGTTGGTGTAACTCATGTTTTTGAAACAATGATTTTATTAATGCATTTGGTACCAGTGGTTATGACATTTCAATATTAGTACTTGGACCTTTAAATGAAAAAGTTAAATGTAACATAACCAATAGTATTACTTATCTTCTATAAATAAAATTATTCCATCAAAACTCATCATGTGCTTTTAAAAGCAATGAAAAGAGAAATTAGATAATTTAAATTGAAGCTGGCATGGTAGTTTAAGTACTTATTGATGATTTTCCCTATTTTTTCAGCAATTAAATTTAAAATTGTTTTTGCCATAATATATCTGATAATCATAAATTACATGAATAAAAATTAGCATATTTATACTTTATATCTTTTATGAAAGTATATAACATATTACATAAGTATCATTAAATACTATAATTTACATATGTATTCTCCTACTTACCAAAATTAAATATGTGTAATAAAGGAATAAATTTTTTTGAATTAAACCTATGAATTAAATATATTTATTGTGTATATTTGTATGTTGAAGTTACTAATCACTAATTTTTTGCAATAGCATATTCAGCATTTCTCATTATTCAAACTCCAAATCATTCAAATATAAGATATTAACTCTTGTTAATGCAATAAAACCACTTATTTTGTAACATTTGCTGAGCTTATAATTTAATCTCCAATTTTTTTGCCCAGATCACATAAATCTCGACACATAAGTATATATTTATTTAACTGATTTTTAATTATTTCATTTATACAGTTTGTTTTGCAAGTTCATTAGATTATATAAGTAATTACAAATATGCAAAAGAAACTAAAGGGTTGTAACAACTAAAAATCAATTTATAAAAAACTATTGTCAATAATTATGGATATTTGTCTTCAACTCTTATTACTAACATCCGTGCAATTTGTAGGTTTATTCTTGTGCATAAAGAATTAATTTTGACAAGAGATTTTCCCACACTTTCTTGAGAAATTTTGATCTGAAAACTCAGCAAACTGAGTCAGAATTCAGGCATTATCACTCTTTCTTGCAAATCTCTTTAAGTTAATTCACATTCATTACTACTTGCATCTAAATGTATGTGCAGAGCGTTACTGACCATTACTGTAAATATTGTTAAAAATGTGTGTATAAGTATTTATATTACTAATCTAATCTAGAAATAGTGGGAACAAGTGTATGGAAAAAAAAGAAATTTTTACTTATATCAATTTATGAAATAATATTTACTGTTTGTGTATACTTTATAATTAAAATAATCTAGAAATATTTTCCGCAAATAAACTCTACTAAATGTATGGATTATTCAAGAATATGCATGCAAGATATCTGACCTTGTAAATAGTCCCTATTTATTTTTATTTATAAAGAATATGAATGAGTGTGATGTCACGCGGCTTGGCCATACCAGATGAAAATACATGGCTCGACGATTAACCAAATGATAGGTAAATGGAAATAATTGTTATATCCTCATTAAAATCTTTCCCTGTGACTAATAATTACACCCCATTGGCAGTCAAAGCAAATAAATTGGTGGTGAGCGCCTGGAGCACTGGAACTCGGTCATCCAAAGTGGCAAGAAGAAGTGTATCTAGTGTTTGTTAGGTTCCTAGCCTAAATGGCCATGTACCTTCTGTTGCTAAGAAATTTTTCTACACCTAACTTTAGTTGAGATTAACATAATGATTTCAAAACATAAGGTTATTTAAACACAAAAGATTGAGAAAATATTTTGCTTAGGTTAAAGTGCTCCCAACGAGAGTTCTTTGCATGATATTGAATAAACATAAAAAAGAAAAATTGGCAACCAAAGTGGCAACCAGCCTCCCTTGAGAAATTTTGAGTACAAATACCACAGGTAGTTAAACTGCTTTTCCCACATCTGGTAATAATTTAAAATCGATCAACAAACTAGGGGAGATAACACTTTTCCATGAACCAGAATATCTCCTGTCAATAAAGTAAGCAATTATAAAATGATCTATCGAGACACAGATGCTGTTTGCGTTTTACCCAGTTCATGAGAATTTGAAGGATATCTATTTTGGTGCTCTCCCACAATAAATAGTAATATAATATAAACTCATAAAGATATTATAATGCAAATAATAAAAGCACTTTCTTTAATATAATTATTCAAGTTGTAAATAGTTCTGTAGATTTAGGTTATGCTTTTTAATTTGAAACAACAAAAATCGAATAAAAAATAATCAGAACTCTAGAATTGGATTCAGAAATGTAACAAGAGAATAATAAAACTTGCTATAATTTATAAATAATTTAAAATAATTATTAATTTTACATATTAATATAATTATTTTCAAAAATGTATATTTTACAGCAGTGAATGATGTTAATATATAATATATATAGATTAAATGTATTTATAAATAACAGTTAGTTAGGATAAATTAATTAGTTATGCATACATTTCATTTGCCATTAATGATGAATTTGATTAATTACTTCATCAGTGTTGATCACTTCAAGTTTTTCAAATTCGCTGCTTAAAAATGCTAAGTCACTCCAATTATTTTGTCCCATGGTTGATCGTATATGTCAGAATTAATTTTAATTTACTGAACAAACGTTCACAGCTAACAATTAAAGTTGAAATAGTAAAAATTGTCTGTACACTCATAATTTTAATAACATCTTCACCATACTAGATTATGCAAGTTAAAAGCTTCAATGGAGTTCAAGATTTAATTTTTTTGGAGCATTGAATTATATACTTATATATTTTTTATAATAAAATCATAAATATTCTCAGCCAAAACATGTAAATTTGTAATATTTTTTATTTTTCAAAAACTGATACACTCAGTATTTAAGTTTTCTATTGAGTAAAATTCTTATTGGGAGTTAGACTTTTAATTGTTGTTCCCGATCTAATTAGACCTAGTGTAAAAAAGATCGTTTAAGGACAAACAAATCAATACAGGTATTCATACTAGACAAGAGTTTTAACATTCTTATCTCATGATTATGCGAAATTTTCTCAGTCGTTTACTTTACCAATGATGAATGTCTACTTATTTTTAATTTTTAATAGGACATTCTTACGATTTTAAAATATTTTTTTTATTTAAAAGAGTTTGTTTTTGTTTTTTCATATTGTTTTACGCAATGGCATATTTTCTTTTTGATTTAATAATTTATACATTAAGATCTTTTTAATTTTTTACAGTGCAGAATCGGCATAAATCGAACATTATTTTTTACAATAATTATGCCCGATTTCATTATATTCCTCCAGAATGATTTCTCTTAAGCTAAAACAGGTTTTTGTTATAAATTGTAATAATTAAAAATAGGTTTTAAATAAGTAAATGTAAAGAATACGAGCTAGACAGAAAACGAAATTCGATATTTTTTTTTGTTTGTTCCAAAAATCAAGATTTTTAAAAGTCAAAATTTTCGAACCAAGTTCATCGTTTTTAACAAAACCATATTACTTAAGAATATTTAATCCTTGTGATTTCTAGGTTTTTAATTAATTTTACATTAAATCTAATTTTAATATAAAAACTGAATAGCTTGCTCGTAGAATTATCATTTTAAATACTTGTATAATTTTATAAATGATCGACAAAAAATGGAAAATTTTAGTTTTAAAAGATATGTTTTTAGGTAAATAAAATAATATAGGTTACATGAATTTTTGTTGAACGTTAAAAAATAACTTTGTAAAATTAATTTAATTCGATCAAACTTGATTTTAAAACGAATCATAAAACTTTAAATAAAATTTTAACATTCACAACTGTAATTAATATTTTTAAATTTTTCTTCATAATGAAATTATTTTCATAGAAAAATTATATTTATGTCATTATCATGCTAATACCTGAGCTTCGTTTACCTTTTCTGATGAATATATATCTTGTGACAAGATTATATTTATCTGAAAATGGAAACAAAGCTTAGGTATTAGCATGATGCATACTTTTACTGAAGACACAAATGTTTTAAATGTAAATATTTGCAAATTAATGTTCGTAGTAGTATTTAATTATACTTTCAAGGTTTATTTATTACATTTATCTATAAGAACTAACTAAAAACATGAAAATATATCGAGAGATATAAAATAATCAAAAACATAAATCTTAACACGATGAAATTAATTTTAATTCTATATCGTAATATTTGGTTAATAATTTTTGATTGGAATCAAATATTCAAATTTAAAAAATAAGGTTTTAAAACAATATTAATTTTCTATAATGTATAGAATTTTCGCCACTTAGTAACCACTTGTTCCAACAGATGTTTACAAAATGCACATCTGTTTCAGAAACATAATAAAATGATGTTACCATAAATTAATGATCAAATTTAAATATATAAAAAGTGTTTGTATTTCGTAATAATAAACGTTCTTTTGTATAAGGAAAATAGCAGAGAACAAGATAAATTATTTAATTTCTTAACTGTGAGGTTCAAAATTATTTTAATAAATGTTTATGTAAGTTTTAGGATATTTTAAACTAATATTCCCTAAATATAATCATTGATTAAAAGTTTATGCTTCTTACAAATTCCGGAAAATATTAAATTTCCTTCATCAGTAAAAGAAATATTTTCACTTAATGATTTAAGAACTATATTTTAAATATTACTTTTTATTTTCAAGCACTTCAATAAATAACAGCAATACTAAAGGTTATACTTTACATTGCTGAAATAGAATATTACAAATAAACACTATGGTATGATCAATCCTTTCGTGTGTTTTAGAAATAAAATTTCAATGAATAAATTCTGATATTAAGCTAAAAAATTTGAGTTTGAATAAAATATCTCTAATATAAGAAATAAATTTTATAGTTGCGGTAAGATAATAAATTAAGATACTTGTTTTTAATGGGTTAACATTAAAGCAAAATTAATGTTGTCGAAACTAGGTAGAGTATTTATTTCCGATTAGTGAATTTATGCTCACAAAAATGTATTTTATGATTATTTAGTACTTTAATCAAAACTATTTAAAGAAAACATTTGATGCAATCAAGTGAAGCAAAATATTTATATTTTATAACTATCAAATGAAGAAGGAAGTTAAAACATTATTTTACAAAATTATTTTTTTAAACAATCCTTCTCGAAATTTACTACTTCTGATCTTTTGCATATCAAGGTAGATATAGTTCGGTGAAGGGAAAAATATTTAATGTAGAATAAATTTGAATATATGTGAAAAAATGTGTGATATTAACAGTTTTATATAAAATATTTAATAACTAAATTATTATTCTAAATAGTAGCGTTAAGATTTCCCCATTTTTATTTTTGCTTTTATTCTCCTTCTAAAAACAATTTTCATGCGTGAGATATACTTATTTTAATATTTAGGCATAACAATTCAAGAAATACTAAAATAAATATAATAACAACATAGATTCCAGTAAGGAACGATATTTTTTACAAAATTATAGAAACAGAAATCATTCGGAACATGAAAAACTTACAATCAACATTTTTTCCCAATATTTAAACTGAAGTCAGTAGCTTACTATTTCCCCTAAAAGCTATTGTTAGGCAATTAAGTTAGTTTATTATTTTTTCTAATTATTAAAAATATACAATTTTGTTAAAATTCTTCAGTTTGTAAGTATTAAAGCATTCAAACCACTTCTTTTAATGATTTTGAAAATTATTTGATGATTTTAGAAATATAATATTGATGTAGCACGGATTAAAGCTAATTATCAATTAAACAAAGAATTAACTAGTTACTACAGATATTTAAAGGTTTTTCTGATTTTTTTGTTTAAAAGATAAAGATGCATTTAACTACTTTAGAGCAATGATTAAAATCATTTGATCCAATCTAATATTTATTTTTTTATATCAGAAGAAAATTATATATATATATATATATATATATATATATATATATATATATATATATATATATATATATATATATATATATATATATATATATATATATATATGTATGTATGTATGTATATTTACTTTAGAATTTAAATACAAAAACTGCTTAATAATAAATTTCCGGATAATAAATAAAGAAAATTCGTATTTAGTGTTGCAAAAAATTATAACAGGGACTTGTAGAAATTTTCTAGCCGGGCATTCACAAAGCAAACCACTAACACATGTTGGTTTCTTCAGCTGACAACGATTGATGGACTTCCCCGCATTACAATGAAATTATTTTGAGATGGTCTAGTGTAAAGCCGGAAATACGTCCCATCAATAATTAGAGGCGTTTGTATTCTTGACAAGAGCTAATGGGGGTGTTATACAGGGTGTTATATCTGTTTCTTATTGATTAGTAAGGATGCAAATTTTAAGGACATCTAACGCAATTCTTTTATTTGTAATTTAATTTTAAGAATTTTTCATTAATGATATTTTAATTTTATAAAATTTCCCCTTTCTTTTGAGAGCTATATCTCATCATGCTATTTCCCCTTTCTTTTGAGAGCTATATCTAATCATGCTATTGTTGTTAAAATACAATTAAAAGTTAACATTTTATATTTACAAAAGAAAATATAAAATTTTAATAAAATATTGTTTGTTAAATAAAAGGATCTAATCTCTTATAAACAATTAATAGAATGTTAAATAATATTTCAGAAAATTAAAATATTTAAAAAAAATTTCATTTTGATTTTTTTTAAATAGTAAATAATTACATCCAGAGAGAAGTGCTGATGACATATTTATCAGCCGAAACAATATTAATTAGTTATTATATTCTTTATTTGGAATAGAAAAGATTTATTTGATTAATCAATATTATAATTTTTTATAGACATGTAACTTGACTTCGGCTATATAACTTGACTATATAACTTTAAACTAAAATAGAAGACATTTCAAATGTTTAAATTTATAACTGCAAAAAGTATGAAAAATAAAGTTTCTTTTCATTAACTTTCCTCCTTTTCCATAATCATTTGCATATTTTTAGTACAGTTTTTATTATTTTTTGAGGTATTTTGTAAATTACTAGAGGTAATATTTTAACTAAGGACGCTTTGTTTCTTATTAAGAAAAAGCAATTTGGCCAGTACATTTCGGGGATAATATTTTTAAGTAACATTTGTTTATATATATATATATATATATATATATATATATATATATATATATATATATATATATATATATATATATATATATATATATATATATATATATATATATATATATATTACATTTACAGAAGCATTACTTCTTTATCAGATAATGTGCAAACGTGATATACTTTTCTCTTTTACTATAAATTTTTGAAACTATTAAATTTTTGCAAAATAATTACAATGTATTAATAAATCGCAATTTATATTTAGGTTATTGAAATTCATTTAATTGTTTAATATTTAAATTCTGTTCTAGGATAACTATTGAAAATTACAACATTAATGAATCTTGAAAATTAATTTTTAAGTTAGTTAAATCATCAGCTATAATTTTAGGAAAAATTGAATGTCTTTTAAATTTTAAACGATATATCTACTGAAAGAAAAATAATTTTATTTTATTTAGTATTTGTGATTTGGCTCATATTTTATACACTCTTTGAAAATAATGGAAAAATTATATTTGGTTACTAGCTGAAGGTAAATACTTTTATAACAAGCAACTTTTTAATAATTTATATCATTGAGAATTTCTCTTTGAATATATATTTCCTAAAATGAGTATTTTTCTTTTGAAAGAAAAATTTAAAATAAGGCAAAAACATTGCTTATTCAAAAGGAAATTTTAATTTTTAGATTTAAGAAAATTACATTAATCTTATGATACTCTATAAAGATATAAATACCATAAGCAAGAAAAATTAAATTATTAACTATGACTATCAGATCTGACAATAATTTATTTTCCAGTGTAAGGACATTAACAATTTTTAAATATTTGATTAAATTTGAACTTCAAAATCTGCCTTATTTTTGTGTAAACTTATGCGTAAAAGATACGATTAAAAACGCAGATACATAAAACTATTGTTTTCTGGAATGAGTATTGATTAATATATTTTCAGTTTTGTGTAATAGATGGAGTAGTAAAGAAATAATTTTGCTTACTTCTAATCAATAAATGGTGATTATCAAAAAAATAAATAAATATATAAATAATAATTTTCTATTCTTTGGAGCAGTACAAATCTTTAAACATTTATTCCAATTATAAGCTTCATTTTATTACATAGTTAATTCCACAATTCTTAAAGGATTTGAAATTAATTTGAATCAATTTGAATTCCGAAGTTACAAATAAATGGCAAATTTAATTGATGAAATAAAAATTTATTATTAACATGGTTTTAGATAAAGTAAATTGAATTATAAAATAAGATTAGAAATTTAATTTTAGAAATAGTTAGATAAATGACCTATTTTGTTAACAGAATTTATTCCATACACATTTTATGCAATTTAAAAAAAAGATAAATTTTACAATTATTCTGTGATTAACAATTTATGATTCAAAAATATTTAATTTCTTTTATTAAAGAGAAAAAAATTGAATACGTGTATCATTATAGAAAGCGATTTTAAATATTATTGCTTTCATTTGCTTTTCGATTCATAAAATTTCTGTTAGCGTTTTCCTCATTTTCTTACATTAATTTTGGTAAGTAGGAGAATACATATGTAAATTATAGTATTTAATGATACTTATGTAATATGTTATATACTTTCAGATAAAAGATATAAAGTATAAATATGCTAATTTTTATTCATGTAATATATGATTATCAGATATAATATGGCAAAAACAATTTTAAATTTAATTGCTGAAAAAATAGGGAAAATCATCAATAAGTTCTTAAACTACCATGCAAGCTTCAATTTAAATTATCTAATTTCTCTTTTCATTGCTTTTAAAAGCACATGATGAGTTTTGATGGAATAATTTTATTTATAGAAGATAAGTAATACTATTGGTTATGTTACATTTAACTTTTTCATTTAAAGGTCCAAGTACTAATATTGAAATGTCATAACCACTGGTACCAAATGCATTAATAAAATCATTGTTTCAAAAACATGAGTTAAACCAACAAGAAAAGTATTTATTTAAGTTCTTTACATCATGTACGCTTGGATGTAAGATATGATAGATTGTTGTCTATGTTTTTGTTGTATCATATTTATAGTTACTTATTGTGTTACGTTATTTACAAATATAAAAATCAAAAACTCTTTTCTTTTTAGTTATTTTTACTAACAATAAATGTTTTTGATTTTTATATTTGTAAATGCATGTCTATTAATGCCGATGAAATATTTTTAATATTTGAAGTGCAAAATTGCAAAGAATTATTTTTTGAATCATTTTCCATTATATAATAAGACAATCGCTTTATAAAATTATCAGAAAAATCCTAATATAATTATGAACGAAATACCTTAGAACAAGAAAAACGCTGCTAAATATACTACGTTCACTCACATGTCATGATGATGTTTATTTCTCCACCTTATATTTTACCCAATCACATTTCACCAATCACATATCTTGTGACAAGATTATATTTATCTGAAAATGGAAACAAAGCTTAGGTATTAGCATGATGCATACTTTTACTAAAGACACAAATGTTTTAAATGTAAATATTTGCAAATTAATGTTATAATTATACTTTCAAGGTTTATTTATTACATTTATCTATAAGAACTAACTAAAAATATGAAAATATATCGAGAGATATAAAATAATCAAAAACATAAATCTTAACACGATGAAATTAATTTTAATTCTATATCGTAATATTTGGTTAATAATTTTTGATTGGAATCAAATATTCAAATTTAAAAAATAAGGTTTTAAAACAATATTAATTTTCTATAATGTATAGAATTTTCGCCACTTAGTAACCACTTGTTCCAACAGATGTTTACAAAATGCACATCTGTTTCAGAAACATAATAAAATGATGTTACCATAAATTAATGATCAAATTTAAATATATAAAAAGTGTTTGTATTTCGTAATAATAAACGTTCTTTTGTATAAGGAAAACAGCAGAGAACAAGATAAATTATTTAATTTCTTAACTGTGAGGTTCAAAATTATTTTAATAAATGTTTATGTAAGTTTTAGGATATTTTAAACTAATATTCCCTAAATATAATCATTGATTAAAAGTTTATGCTTCTTACAAATTCCGGAAAATATTAAATTTCCTTCATCAGTAAAAGAAATATTTTCATTTAATGATTTAAGAACTATATTTTAAATATTACTTTTTTATTTTCAAGCACTTCAATAAATAACAGCAATACTAAAGGTTATACTTTACATTGCTGAAATAGAATATTACAAATAAACACTATGGTATGATCAATCCTTTCGTGTGTTTTAGAAATAAAATTTCAATGAGTAAATTCTGATATTAAGCTAAAAAATTTGAGTTTGAATAAAATATCTCTAATATAAGAAATAAATTTTATAGTTGCGGTAAGATAATAAATTAAGATACTTGTTTTTAATAGGTTAACATTAAAGCAAAATTAATGTTGTCGAAACTAGGTAGAGTATTTATTTCCGATTAGTGAATTTATGCTCACAAAAATGTATTTTATGAATATTTAGTACTTTAATCAAAACTATTTAAAAAAACATTTGATGCAATCAAGTGAAGCAAAATATTTATATTTTATAACTATCAAATGAAGAAGGAAGTTAAAACATTATTTTACAAAATTATTTTTTTAAACAATCCTTCTCGAAATTTACTACTTCTGATCTTTTGCATATCAAGGTAGATATAGTTCGGTGAAGGGAAAAATATTTAATGTAGAATAAATTTGAATATATGTGAAAAAATGTGTGATATTAACAGTTTTATATAAAATATTTAATAACTAAATTATTATTCTAAATAGTAGCGTTAAGATTTCCCCATTTTTATTTTTGCTTTTATTCTCCTTCTAAAAACAATTTTCATGCGTGAGATATATTTATTTTAATATTTAGGCATAACAATTCAAGAAATACTAAAATAAATATAATAACAACATAGATTCCAGTAAGGAACGATATTTTTTACAAAATTATAGAAACAGAAATCATTCGGAACATGAAAAACTTACAATCAACATTTTTTCCCAATATTTAAACTGAAGTCAGTAGCTTACTATTTCCCCTAAAAGCTATTGTTAGGCAATTAAGTTAGTTTATTATTTTTTCTAATTATTAAAAATATACAATTTTGTTAAAATTCTTCAGTTTGTAAGTATTAAAGCATTCAAACCACTTCTTTTAATGATTTTGAAAATTATTTGATGATTTTAGAAATATAATATTGATGTAGCACGGATTAAAGCTAATTATCAATTAAACAATGAATTAACTAGTTACTACAGATATTTAAAGGTTTTTCTGATTTTTTTGTTTAAAAGATATGATGCATTTAACTACCTTAGAGCAATGATTAAAATCATTTGATCCAATCTAATATTTTTATTTTTTTATATCAGAAGAAAATTATATATATATATATATATATATATATATATATATATATATATATATATATATATATATATATATATATATATATATATATATATATATATATATATATATATATATATATATTTACTTTAGAATTTAAATACAAAAACTGCTTAGTAATAAATTTCCGGATAATATTTTCTAAATAAAGAAAATTCATATTTAGTGTTGCAAAAAATTATAACAGGGACTTGTAGAAATTTTCTAGCCGGACATTCACAAAGCAAACCACTAACACATGTTGGTTTCTTCAGCTGACAACGATTGATGGACTTCCCCGCTGTAAGTCATTACAATGAAATTATTTTGAGATGGTCTAGTGTAAAGCCGGAAATACGTCCCATCAATAATTAGAGGCTTTTGTATTCTTGACAAGAGCTAATGGGGGTGTTATACAGGGTGTTATATCTGTTTCTTATTGATTAGTAAGGATGCAAATTTTAAGGACATCTAACGCAATTCTTTTATTTGTAATTTAATTTTAAGAATTTTTCATTAATGATATTTCAATTTTATGAAATTTCCCCTTTCTTTTGAGAGCTATATCTCATCATGCTATTGTTGTTAAAATACAATTAAAAGTTAACATTTTATATTTACAAAAGAAAATATAAAATTTTAATAAAATATTGTTTGTTAAATAAAAGGATCTAATCTCTTATAAACAATTAATAGAATGTTAAATAATATTTCAGAAAATTAAAATATTTAAAAAAATTTCATTTTGATTTTTTTAAATAGTAAATAATTGCATCCAGAGAGAAGTGCTGATGACATATTTATCAGCCGAAACAATATTAATTAGTTATTATATTCTTTATTTGGAATAGAAAAGATTTATTTGATTAATCAATATTATAATTTTTTATAGACATGTAACTTGACTTCGGCTATATAACTTGACTATATAACTTTAAACTAAAATAGAAGACATTTCAAATGTTTAAATTTATAACTGCAAAAAGTATGAAAAATAAAGTTTCTTTTCATTAACTTTCCTCCTTTTCCATAATCATTTGCATATTTTTAGTACAGTTTTTATTATTTTTTGAGGTATTTTGTAAATTACTAGAGGTAATATTTTAACTAAGGACGCTTAGTTTCTTATTAAGAAAAAGCAATTTGGCCAGTACATTTCGGGGATATTTTTAAGTAACATTTGTTGTATATATATTTTAATTGTAGGTATATCACATTTACAGTTTTTCTGATGAAGAATTAATGCTTCTTTATCAGATAAAGTTCAAACGTGATATACTCTTCTCTTTTACCTATAATTAAATTTTTGAAAAATGATTGCAATGTATTAATAAATCGCAATTTATATTTAAGTTGTTGAAATTCATTTAATTGTATATATACTAGAAATTCTGTTCTAGGATAACTATTGAAAATTACAACATTAATGAATCTTGAAAATTAATTTTTAAGTTAGTTAAATAATTAGCTATAATTTTAGGAAAAATTGAATGTCTTTTAAATTTTAAACGATATATATACTAAAAGAAAAATAATTTTATTTTATTCAGTATTTGTTATTCGGCTCATATTTTATATAGTCTTTGAAAATAATGGAAAAATTATATTTGGTTACCACCTGAAGATAAATACTTTTATAATACACAACTTTTGAATAATTTATATCACTGAGAATTTCTCTTTGAATATATATTTCCTAAAATGAATATTTTTCTTTTGAAAGAAAAATTTAAAATAAGGCAAAAACATTGCTTAGTCAAAAGAAAATTTTAATTTTTAGATTTAAGAAAATTACATTAATCTTATAATACAAAGATATAAATAACATAAGCAAGAAAAATTAAATTATTAACTATGACTATCAGATCTGACCGTAATTTATTTTCCAGTCTAAGGACATTAACAATTTTTAAATATTTGATCAAATTTGGTCTTCAAAATCTGCCTTATTTTTGCGTAAACTTATGCGTGAAAGATACGATTAAAAACGCAGATACATGAAACTACTGTTTTCTAGAATGAATATTGATAACATATTATCATTTTTGTAATAGATGGAGTAGTAAAGAAATAATTTTGCTTACTTCTAATCAATAAATGGTGATTATCAAAAAAAAAATAAATAAATATATAAATAATAATTTTCTATTCTTTGGAGCAGTACAAATCTTTAAACATTTATTCCAATTATAAGCTTCATTTTATTACATAGTTAATTCCACAATTCTTAAGGATTTGAAATTAATTTGAATCAATTTGAATTCCGAAGTTACAAATAAATGGCAAATTTAATTGATGAAATAAAAATTTATTATTAACATGGTTTTAGATAAAGTAAATTGAATTATAAAATAAGATTAGAAATTTAATTTTAGAAATAGTTAGATAAATGACCTATTTTGTTAACAGAATTTATTCCATACACATTTTATGCAATTTAAAAAAAAGATAAATTTTACAATTATTCTGTGATTAACAATTTATGATTCAAAAATATTTAATTTCTTTTATTAAAGAGAAAAAATTGAATACGTGTATCATTATAGAAAGCGATTTTAAATATTATTGCTTTCATTTGCTTTTCGATTCATAAAATTTCTGTTAGCGTTTTCCTCATTTTCTTACATTAATTTTGGTAAGTAGGAGAATACATATGTAAATTATAGTATTTAATGATACTTATGTAATATGTTATATACTTTCAGATAAAAGATATAAAGTATAAATATGCTAATTTTTATTCATGTAATATATGATTATCAGATATAATATGGCAAAAACAATTTTAAATTTAATTGCTGAAAAAATAGGGAAAATCATCAATAAGTTCTTAAACTACCATGCAAGCTTCAATTTAAATTATCTAATTTCTCTTTTCATTGCTTTTAAAAGCACATGATGAGTTTTGATGGAATAATTTTATTTATAGAAGATAAGTAATACTATTGGTTATGTTACATTTAACTTTTTCATTTAAAGGTCCAAGTACTAATATTGAAATGTCATAACCACTGGTACCAAATGCATTAATAAAATCATTGTTTCAAAAACATGAGTTAAACCAACAAGAAAAGTATTTATTTAAGTTCTTTACATCATGTACGCTTGGATGTAAGATATGATAGATTGTTGTCTATGTTTTTGTTGTATCATATTTATAGTTACTTATT
This sequence comes from Latrodectus hesperus, assembly GCA_037975125.1. Taxonomy (NCBI): domain Eukaryota; kingdom Metazoa; phylum Arthropoda; class Arachnida; order Araneae; family Theridiidae; genus Latrodectus; species Latrodectus hesperus. The sequence goes on along the minus strand of JAJQOW010001710.1, from coordinate 3,089 downwards.
GTGTTACGTTATTTACAAATATAAAAATCAAAAACTCTTTTCTTTTTAGTTATTTTTACTAACAATAAATGTTTTTGATTTTTATATTTGTAAATGCATGTCTATTAATGCCGATGAAATATTTTTAATATTTGAAGTGCAAAATTGCAAAGAATTATTTTTTGAATCATTTTCCATTATATAATAAGACAATCGCTTTATAAAATTATCAGAAAAATCCTAATATAATTATGAACGAAATACCTTAGAACAAGAAAAACGCTGCTAAATATACTACGTTCACTCACATGTCATGATGATGTTTATTTCTCCACCTTATATTTTACCCAATCACATTTCACCAATCACATATCTTGTGACAAGATTATATTTATCTGAAAATGGAAACAAAGCTTAGGTATTAGCATGATGCATACTTTTACTAAAGACACAAATGTTTTAAATGTAAATATTTGCAAATTAATGTTATAATTATACTTTCAAGGTTTATTTATTACATTTATCTATAAGAACTAACTAAAAATATGAAAATATATCGAGAGATATAAAATAATCAAAAACATAAATCTTAACACGATGAAATTAATTTTAATTCTATATCGTAATATTTGGTTAATAATTTTTGATTGGAATCAAATATTCAAATTTAAAAAATAAGGTTTTAAAACAATATTAATTTTCTATAATGTATAGAATTTTCGCCACTTAGTAACCACTTGTTCCAACAGATGTTTACAAAATGCACATCTGTTTCAGAAACATAATAAAATGATGTTACCATAAATTAATGATCAAATTTAAATACATAAAAAGTGTTTATATTTCGTAATAATAAACGTTCTTTTGTATAAGGAAAACAGCAGAGAACAAGATAAATTATTTAATTTCTTAACTGTGAGGTTCAAAATTATTTTAATAAATGTTTATGTAAGTTTTAGGATATTTTAAACTAATATTCCCTAAATATAATCATTGATTAAAAGTTTATGCTTCTTACAAATTCCGGAAAATATTAAATTTCCTTCATCAGTAAAAGAAATATTTTCATTTAATGATTTAAGAACTATATTTTAAATATTACTTTTTTATTTTCAAGCACTTCAATAAATAACAGCAATACTAAAGGTTATACTTTACATTGCTGAAATAGAATATTACAAATAAACACTATGGTATGATCAATCCTTTCGTGTGTTTTAGAAATAAAATTTCAATGAGTAAATTCTGATATTAAGCTAAAAAATTTGAGTTTGAATAAAATATCTCTAATATAAGAAATAAATTTTATAGTTGCGGTAAGATAATAAATTAAGATACTTGTTTTTAATAGGTTAACATTAAGGCAAAATTAATGTTGTCGAAACTAGGTAGAGTATTTATTTCCGATTAGTGAATTTCTGCTCACAAAAATGTATTTTATGAATATTTAGTACTTTAATCAAAACTATTTAAAAAAACATTTGATGCAATCAAGTGAAGCAAAATATTTATATTTTATAACTATCAAATGAAGAAGGAAGTTAAAACATTATTTTACAAAATTATTTTTTTAAACAATCCTTCTTGAAATTTACTACTTCTGATCTTTTGCATATCAAGGTAGATATAGTTCGGTGAAGGGAAAAATATTTAATGTAGAATAAATTTGAATATATGTGAAAAAATGTGTGATATTAACAGTTTTATATAAAATATTTAATAACTAAATTATTATTCTAAATAGTAGCGTTAAGATTTCCCCATTTTTATTTTTGCTTTTATTCTCCTTCTAAAAACAATTTTCATGCGTGAGATATATTTATTTTAATATTTAGGCATAACAATTCAAGAAATACTAAAATAAATATAATAACAACATAGATTCTAGTAAGGAACGATATTTTTTACAAAATTATAGAAACAGAAATCATTCGGAACATGAAAAACTTACAATCAACATTTTTTCCCAATATTTAAACTGAAGTCAGTAGCTTACTATTTCCCCTAAAAGCTATTGTTAGGCAATTAAGTTAGTTTATTATTTTTTCTAATTATTAAAAATATACAATTTTGTTAAAATTCTTCAGTTTGTAAGTATTAAAGCATTCAAACCACTTTTTTTAATGATTTTGAAAATTATTTGATGATTTTAGAAATATAATATTGATGTAGCACGGATTAAAGCTAATTATCAATTAAACAATGAATTAACTAGTTACTACAGATATTTAAAGGTTTTTCTGATTTTTTTGTTTAAAAGATATGATGCATTTAACTACCTTAGAGCAATGATTAAAATCATTTGATCCAATCTAATATTTTTTATTTTTTTATATCAGAAGAAAATTATATATATATTTCAAATAATTATTAATACACCATTTGAAAAGAATTCCTTTCAGAGTGTTTAAAACTATTTTTTCAACATAAATATTTTTATCAATCTTAATATTTTTAATAAAAATTTGCTTATGTAGCTGAAGAATAATTTACTGTTTAGAAAATATTTGAGATCTTAAATTCATTATAAAATTTATTTTGTTTAAAAGATAAAATAAAATTTTCATTACAGAATTTTTATTTCCCAAAATATTATCCATATGTCATTATCTATGTGTCAAAATTATGACAAATATGTACAATAAAATTAAATATTAAAAAAGGACTTTTAAAGCAGGGTAGAGATATCCGATATATTGTAATTTCATTTTATTTAAGAGAATTTCTAATAATTTATACATTATAATGACAAATTTAAAAAATAGTACTAATTAATATTGTTGATACAGTTTAATTTCAATATTATGTTTCCGTAAAAAGAAATGATAGTCAAAATATAAGTAATTTAATGACTTCAACTTAGATGACTGTGCAACATTATTGCCTTAAGATTATAGTTTTCAATTCTTAGCAATTTCTTAGCAATATTTCAAATGCATATTAAAAATTAAACTGATAATGAAATGTAATGTACAGTAAATTTTTATTCTGTATTTTTCCCTAATGCACAAAAATGAAACTAAATAAAATGAATTTGAGTGATTAAGATGAATATTACTAATTATGTGAAATAGATGATTTATGCATGACAGTGTATGATATCAAAAATG
>JAJQOW010001709.1:0-36393 GCA_037975125.1 Latrodectus hesperus | reverse complement strand
TATATATATATATATATATATATACATATATATATATACATATATACATATATATATATATATATATATATATATATATATATATATATATATATATATATATATATATATATATATATATATATATATATATATATATATACTATATACTGAAAACGTCTGTAACATCTTACTGCATTTTTTCAATTAACTGTAACCATCTCGATATTTCTAAAGAAATATTCTTAAACTTTTTTATTTGGGAAAACAAAAATATCTCCCTGTGCACCAAGGAATACCACACTTGGCCTGAAGGTACAAAAATGTGATACATAACAAATCCAAATAAATCATGAAATGAAAAAAATAATAATAAAATAAGGCAGAGAGAAAAGAAAAAGATATATAAAGAGGAAAAAGGAGTTAGATAATAGCATGGATAAATTTTACATAAATTCAAAATTCTCTTTCTTAACTGGGTCCACCATAATCGGGGGCCACCTGCTATTTAAGTCTTTACAAAGCTCGTTCCTTTCTTCTGAAACAGATGGGCATTCAAGAAGAATGTGAGAAGGGTTGTCACTCCCAGAGTTTCACATGCACACCTCACTGTTTTTAATGTGGAAACGATGTAGATAACTATTGAATTTCCCATGTCCAGTGAAAAATTGCGTAATTTCAAAGTCAGCGTAAAACCAGTAGTTCTTAATTCTGCAGGGAACTGAAGGGAAAAAAGATTTGGTTCACTTACAAATAGGAGAAGAAATGAAACCCGAGTTCCATTTTGTGATAATCTTCTTTTTGGTAGTGGTTTTGAAAAAAGATTTGGGTAAGCTGGTATTGAATTTATTCGGAAGTGAAAGAGAAGATTTGGCCAGGAAATCCGCTCTTTCATTTCCATACACACCACTATGACACTTGACATGGGAGAAAGTGAAGGAAATATTTTTGATATCACACATATTAATTGACTGGACTTCTACAATAAGTTTTTCAAAACTAGTTACATCTTGCAGAGCCAGTAGGGATGACATCGAGTCACTGCAAATTAAAAATTTTTGAAAAGGCTTGCTTATGGCATCTTTAACAGCAAGATTAATGCAGAGTAACTCCGCTTGGAAAATAGAACTGTAATCACTAATGCGGTATACCTGATAATATTCTTAAACTGAAGACATGAAAATTCCATGGGAAAAATTAGGACTCTAAGAAGAATACTTGAGTTCCTTACAGTTTAGTGGGCAGAACTTTTGCATTATGGTATTTGTGATGATGAAACATCCGTTATTATGAAACAAAATCACCATACTTCACAGTTTTCTCAAATGCTTCTCCGTAACTAAAAACGCGTAACGATCTTTTTAGAATTTCAAGTTATCATTCTTTAGTATAATGAAGAAGTTTGGATTCTTGAAACCACCAGAATTCAAAACTAGAGAGGAATCTCGGTCAGTTTCTGAATACTGGTGATTTTCACTAAAGCTGAACTTCAAGCATTATTTTATAACGGTGTAATGTCTCACCATCGGCACTTTTGATTTTAAGATCCTATGGGTTTTTTTTTTTTTTTTTTTTTTTTTTTTTTTTTTTATTCTGAGTCTCTCGTTGTACGCGAAGCAGGCGAGAGAGATTGTCGCGAACCCATACATGACTCCTTGTAAAATTTGTTCTTTTTTTTTAATTAAATGTGTATGTTTCAAAATTGGAGTCATTTATTTGTTTGTTTGTTTCATAACAAACTTATGTTTTTGGTGGCAGCGGTTTGATGCTTTTTTAATGCTTTGCATTAGCATCCACTATGGAAATTAATTATGTGCACTATAATGGATTACGTGCCAAAATGTTGGAATACAGGTAGGCCATTTTGATCAATTTTTCATTGGCTACTATTGAAAATAAATAGTTTGGAATGTTATATAAATTTATAGAATATTTAGTTCCAATCTTATTTACGTGGTTTTCATGTTATATCAATTAATTTTGTTTATAAGTTTGTAAATGGTGTATTCCATATTACAAAGCTAATTTCTGCATTTCGTGTATTCGAATTTACAGTGTTCATGCTATATCAATTAATTTTGTTTATAAGTTTGTAAATGGTGTATTCCATATTACAAAAGCTAATTTCTGTATTTCGTGTATTCGAATTTACAGTGTAATATTTTTTATAAGAAAAGTGTATCTTATTATAAATTTGCATTTCATAATTTTTATGTGGTTGATGTATTTTAATTCACGTAGGAATATGTTAAAATAACTATGTTGTTATAGATTAATGTGTAAAATCGAAAGTACACTTATATTCATAATTTTTTGAATGTTTCACTGAAGTAGATTTTATGAAAGTAATATATACTTTAGAAAGGTTTTAATTTCGTTATGTGAAAACGAAAGTACATGATTACAAATAGGTTTGAATTTAAAGTGATGTGAGATTTATTGATGTGTTTTGATTTTTGTTTGCAAAGTATCAAACTGGTTTATTTGATATTTAAAAACGCATGTTTATTTTCATTGATAAAGATTTGAAAAATATTTTCTTACTGTTTAAAATATCGTACGTTATTATCATTTTCATGTCGTGTATGATTAACTAACTAAGTTTATTGATTTGAAATCGAAAGCTGATTTCTGGTTTAGATTAGTTAAAGCTTTTAATTTATATTGTTGCTATTACATATAAAAATATATATTGTAATGTTCTATATTTTGAATTAAAAATATATATAATTTCATTTTCTGATTTAATATAGTAGTATTTGTATAAGAATCTGATTTTATAAAATTTATACATTTTTGATTAATAATTCAATTTATCTGAGTATCAAGCATTAGCTTGGGGATAAAAAAAACTTGAAATCGAGAGTAGAAGATTTAATATTAAACTTGTTCTTCTTTTCAAAATATGATTTGCTGTTTATACACTATTTGTTGTATTACAATATAGTTTGTTTTCGTTTAAATTTTTAAATGTTATGGATATAGTTTATATTAGTAGAGTGTGTTAAATAATTTCAATAGTTATTTACGAAATTTTATATATAGGTGGGTGTAGTCTGTTTTTCTCTCATTATTGCATCTCTTCTGAGATAAAGCGTTAATAAATAAAATGGCTTTTTTAGCACGGGGGAAAAAGGGAGATTTAGTAGAAGTAGCTGAAGAGTTAGGGGAAATGGTTCCAGATTCTTTTAAAATCCCGGATATTAAAAAATTAATTTTAACTAGTAAAAACTTTAATGAGGAAGAAGTAAAATGTATATTAGATAGGGTAATCGAGGAAAGAGTTAAAAGGGAACAGGAAGAAAAAGAAGAAAGAGTTAGGCGAGAAATACTAGAAAAAGAGAAAAGATAGAAAGAATTAGGCGAGAAGAAATAGAAAAAGAAGAAAGAATTAGACGTGAAGAACGAGAACATATTTTGGAAATGAAACGTCTGGAAATCTCTTCAAATGCTGCAATTTCGAACACAGAATCAGTTACAAATAGGACTGAATATGCTCAAAAAATTCAATTAATGCAAATAACGCCAAAATTCGATGAAAGGAAAGATGAGATGAGTTTATACTTAATAAATTTTGAGCGTAGAGCAGAAATGGCTCATATTCCAAAAAACGAATGGGTAGTTTATCTTGCAAGTGCTTTACCTTCAGAGATATCTAACATGTTAGCTAGAGAACCTCCAGAAAGGGCTGATGATTACGATTATGTGAAGGAAATTATTCTTAAACGATTCAAGTTAAATAGCGAAAAATTAAGACAATTGTTTCTTAAACACCAGAAAACGTCAGACAAATCATGGAGAAATTATGCACAAGAATTGAATAGTTACTTTACGGAATGGCTTACGGAATTAGAAATAACAACATTTGAACAGCTTAAGGAACTAATGGTAACAGATCAATTGAAACGTCGTGTGCGAATTGAAATTAAGGAACATTTTTTGGCGGAATGGCTTAAAATAAATTCGCCGTATGATCTGGCAGAGAAAATAGATGAATATGAAGGTTTAAGAAATAGTTTTAAGACGAAAGATTTTACAAAACTCCCTCGAAATAATTTTGGTTTTCGTCAACAAAATGAAAACCGTGCCTTTAAGTTTAATGAAGTAGTTCGGAATCATAAATCTCATGTTCCTAAAAGAGTCGAGAATAAAAATTCTAATTATTCACATGAAAAGGAATTCGAAAAACGAAAACAACTCCGATGTTATGAATGTGGTTCTTATAGTCATTTGCGGCCTCAGTGTGACAAAATAAAAAAGAACTTAGAATCGGTAGCATCCAACGAAATTGCTAGAAGTACATTTAATGAGTTGATGGCTCCTTGCACTAGTATCGGCACTGTTAATGGAATTCAAATGCCAATCTTAAGAGACACTGGAGCAACTCTTGATTTGATTTGTGGAATATACGTGAAACCTGATATGTTCACGAAGGAAAATGTTTGGCTAAGAACACCTCTTGATGAAACTTTAGTATGCTTACCTATTGCCGAGGTTGAAATAAATTGTGAATTAGGTCACATTTTGACAAAGGCAGCAGTTCTTCGAGATTCTTTGGATCAAGGAAGATATTTACTGGGAAACAAAACAGCCGCTTTATTTCAGGAAATTAAAAAGCATGAGGAGGTGAAAATACATATGATAAATGCTATAGAAACTCGAGCTCAAAGAAGACGGAAGGAAAATAGCACGAATAAAGAGATTATTGATTCTGAAATAGAATCTTCTAGGTCTTGCTTCCAAACTAAACAAAATGAAGAATTAGAGCAAAATACAATTTTGCCACCATTAGAAACCGAAGTTGAAACCGAAGGGATGAATTTGATAAAGACATCTCCAGAAGAATTTGCTCAGGAACAAAAGGTGTGCGAAGATTTTAAACCTCTCTTTGAGCAAGCTAAACGGCAATCTTCAAAAGACAATAAATATATTATAATAAATCAATTGTTGTTTTATAATAAAATGGACAATGATGGAACTGTAAGAAGATTATTAGTTGTGCCCAAGAAGTTTCGCAACCAACTAAAAGGGATCTGCCATGAGATAACTGCATCTCATTTAGATATAACTAAAACAAAAGATATGCTGTGAAAAACTTTCTACTGGCCTAACTGCTTTAAAGAAATTGAAAATTTTGTTAAATCTTGTGACAAATGTCAACGAGTAGGAAAGCCTCAAGATAAGAAAAGGGCTCCTTTGAAACTGGTTCCAGTAATTCCGGAAATATTTACAAGAATTAGCGTTGATGCATGTGGTCCTTTACCTATAACTTCCTGTGGTAACCGGTATATTATAACAGCCATTTGCATGTCATCCAAGTATCCAGATGCCATCCCAGTACCAGATATACGTTTTACTACTGTGATTGATGCTTTTTTTCAGATATTTAGCCGCATGGGTTTTCCTAGGGAGTTGCAAAGTGATCAAGGAACATCTTTCATGAGTGTCTGACATCAGAATTTTTAGAAAAATTTGGTATTAAAGTTGTGCATAGTTCCGTTCAGCATCCCCAAAGCAATCCTGTTGAGAGATTGCATAGAACTTTAAAGAGAATACTGAAAGTCCTTTGCTTAGAAAAAGGTACAGATTGGGAGAAGATTTTACCTCAGGCACTTTTTGCTCTTAGAACTTGCATTCATGATAGCACTGGATATTCTCCTGCAGAATTAGTCCATGGTCGGAACTTAAGAACACCCGTAACACTATTATATGAAAATCTAACTGGTAAAACCATTGAAGAAGATAGTGTGATTGCTTACGTTTTTAATCTTTTAAATAGAATGAAAAGATGCCAAGAATTAGCTGTGCAAAATATGACAGAGGCTAAAGAAAAACAAAAACTTTGATATGACCGTAAGGCTACGAAAAGAGAATTTAAAGAAAATGATCTTGTGTTAGTTGTTGCACCTTCTAGATCAAACAAATTTTCTGTTCATTGGATAGGTCCAGGAAAAGTAGTAAAACGACTATTGGACACAAATTACGTAATACAATTTCCCGATAAAAAAAAATTACATGTATGCCATGTAAATATGTTAAAACCTTATTTTCAGCGTCCAGAAGATGTTAATTTAATTTTTACCTCTAATTCTGATAATGAAGATATTGATTCTGAGAAAGAAGATATCCCAAGTTTTGAAATTAATTCATCTACCCTTTTAGAGACTTTTCCTGAAAGTTGTTTTAATGAAAAGTTAGAGGACGATCAGAAGAAACAATTGAGTAGACTTTTGATTCAATTTATTGATATTTTTTCAAATGAACCGGGTTGTACAGAACTGGCTGAATTGAACATCGAGTTAGAATCTAATAAACCTATTATAGCTAAACCATATCGAATGTCCCCACGACAGACAGAAATTCTGAAATCGGAAGTAGACAAGATGTTGAAATTGAAGGTGGTGGAACCAGGGGAATCCGATTACACATCACCTTTAATATTAGTTGAAGCTCCTGGAAAAGAACCTCGCCCGTGCATTGATTATCGCAGGTTAAATCAAATTACCAGAACGCAATATTATCCATTACCAAATATTGAAGAGCGTGTTGAATCCGTTTCGAAAGCGAAGTTCATATCTTTATTAGACTTAACACGAGGTTATTGGCAGATACCTTTGAGTCCTAAGGCTCAAAGATATGCTGCATTTACGACGACATTTCGTGTTTATAAACCTTTGAGAATGGCATTCGGTTTGAAGAATGCTCCTTACTATTTCAGTAAGTTAATGGCTGAATTATTAAAAAATTGCGAACATTTTGCATTGCCTTATTTAGATGATATAGCTATATATTCACTTACCTGGTCTGATCACATCCAACATCTTAAATGTGTTCTGGAGAAGATTCGATTTGCAAAATTGACTGTAAAACCCCTTAAGTGCAAATTCGCTCAACTTCGTGTTAAATATTTGGGACACTTTGTAGGACAGGTCAAAGAACACCAGGTGATATTAAAGTGAAAGCCATTACCGATTTCGAACGTCCCTCAAGCAAAACTGAAGTACGTGCTTTCCTAGGTCTTGTTGGGTACTATCGCAAGTATATACCAGAATTTTCGGTAGTTGCTGCGCCTTTATCCGACCTGTTAAAAGGGAAGTCCAAGAAGGGAACTGTAATATGGAATAATAACTGCGAAAAGGCATTCATAGAATTAAAGAACACTTTAATAAAGAAGCCTGTACTTTACAGTCCAGACTTTCAAAAACAATTTATCATTCAATGTGATGCCTCAAACTTAGGAATAGGTGTAGTTTTATCTCAGAGAGATCAAAATGAAAATGAACACCCTATCCTATTTCTGAGTAAAAAATTTTCAAAATCTGAGAAAAATTATAGCACTATAGAAAAGGAATGTGCAGCAATAATTTTTGCTGTTACTAAATTAAAATATTATTTAGATGGTCAGTATAAATTTATCATCGAAACTGATCATAACCCTTTAGTTTGGTTAAAACATCATACAGGATCTAATCCCAGACTTTTAAGGTGGGCTTTGGTGCTTCAAAACCTAAATTTTGATATTGTTCACAGAAAGAGCAAATTACATCAGAATGCCGATAGTCTCAGTAGAATGCTGAATAACCAAACTTAATTATTTTCTTTTTTCTCAGATATTAAATTAAAAATTTTTTTAATACAAATTTCAATTGTTGTTACATGTGTACATAAAAAAAAATGTTTTTTATAGTAAAAATGTGTCTATTTGTAAATTTAGTTAGTGTTGAAAATTCTGTTGTGTTAGATAATTATTTTGTGCTATTTTGATATATTTTTATTTTATATTTAATATTATATAATTCCATATAATTTTGTGTTTCAGCCAGAGTCCGATTGATCAGGGCTATCTGTAATATTAAATTTTGCTCTTTGTTGTTTGTGTGTGTTTTTTTCTTTTTTATTTGCAGGTTGATTTCCTTAGAATGAGAAGAAAAAAAAAAGAAAAAACTCCGGGGAAAGAAGGAATAATTTAGTCTGTAATGTCTCACCTTCGGCACTTTCGATTTTAAGATCCTATGTTTTTTTTTTTTTTTTTTTTTTTTTTTTTGATTCTGAGTCTCTCGTTGTACGCGAAGCAAGCGAGAGAGATTGTCGCGAACCCATGCATGACTCCTTGTAAAATTTGTTCTTTTTTTTAATTAAATGTGTATGTTTCAAAATTGGAGTCATTTATTTGTTTGTTTGTTTCATAACAACGGCAGTTTTTTAACAAACGTGTTTCTATATGCGTTCATTCATTCTTTGATCAATATTTATGGCATTGTTCCTAGAAAAGGAATAACTGTATCTTAGCTTTATTTAAGTGTATTTGATAATAACATCGACACTGCTAATTTCCCATACACATTTCAGAAATAAACAAATGTCACTATATGTAAGTCTGATATACCCATTTTTTATCTGAAATTTAAAATTTCAGTAACTATTGTGTGCTCTTCAGATCAAAAAGCTTTAAAAACTCTGGAGTAAAAGGTTGAAATGAAATTAACAATTTAGGCTCGACATTTTTACTTGAGAGCGGTATACATTTTCGACATTATTTCGTCATTATCTACACTCATAAATAATAGTTCTCTGGAAATATAATATAATAAATAAATTCTAATTTATCTTGATTAGATAAATCTAAGATGATGCTTCCTTAAAGTTCTTATGGAAATTTTTTCCTCCTTAATTCTTAGAATTTAATGATAATTTTCTCCAAAAGCGAACAATCCTACATAATCTTTTTGGATTTGATGCATTTTGTATCAGGAATTTAATACGAAAAATACATTATTGCTGAAAGCTAAAAAAAATTCTGTAAAACAAAAACGAAAGTTATTTGACCAAAACAAAAGTATTATAACGAAACTAGATTAATTTTTTGTTCACTTATCAATGACTATTATTGCGCAAACAATTTATTGAAATTATTTTTCTTTATCAAATGAAAGGATAATTTTATTGCTTCGCTGTAATCATCCTTATTTTTATTGCAATATTAAAAAAATATGACAGAAATTCGTTAGATATTAAAAATTCCATTACGTGTATTTCCTTACATGATTTGGCAAACTAACCAAAATCAAGACGTAATTATACGTAACGCATTTACTCAATCCTTTTCGATACTCACATGTAAACAACTGGATTAAAGTTCATTTTACTTAGTCAACGTTTTTAAATGTCATAGAAAACTGGAATAACCTTGATGTTGGCGTTCGTTAGATATGGCACCTGTGGTGTTTAATGAATTGGCTTGAGTAATTCAAAACTTTTTTTACACCAATGAATATAACCTGATATTTATTAAATTAAAAGATTTAATAGCTTCTAAACAAACATTACAATTTTAAAAGGCACAGTCAAAATCAGTTAGAAATGAGCTGTCAATAATGATTAAATTTGTCATTTAATAAGCATTTATCCTAAAAAATTAATAATATATATATATATATATATATATATATATATATATATATATATACATATATATATATATATATATATATATGTATATATATTGTTACAAATTTGTAAATAATGATTATATTTGTCTTAAAATATCTCAGACAGATCAGAAATTCTCACATTTTGGGCAAAAATTGCGGTATTTAGACGTGTTGTAGTTTAAAAGCGGATTTCCTAATGATTTGGCGACTTGGCGACAGTTGGCGAGATTCTTGGCGACTTGGCGATGGTTGGCGAGATTTTTGGCGACTTGGCGAGAAATCGATACTTCTGGAAACATCCATCACCTAAGCTCTAGGACCAATATTTTTCGAGATAGCCTAGAAGCTTCCAGAACCTTGGCGAAATTGGTAGATTTCTCCGCCAAGTCAGGTATAAATACCGCAGCCCGACATGGAAGGATAGTTTTTGTGAAGACAGTCAGTGAGTGAAGACGATTAATTGTGACTGCTAGTTGTTCTCTGTCTGAGGTATTTGAGACCTGTGATTGGAAGCTATTTCTTATAGTATCTGACGAATTGTAGCTGTATAATTGTGACTGTTACAGCGGGAATTTCGTTTATTTAGTGAAGTTCTTACGAATAAAAGTCTTGTGTTCATTAAGTGGTTGCTTTATTCAACTCTCAATCAACACGAACCCGTGGAGCTCGGTACAACTGGTGTCAGAATCGGGATTGAAGAGTTGATGCAGCGTGTCACAAGAAAAATGGATATGGATTTAATGAAAAGTCTTCTCGAAAAATTAGCGGAGCAGATGGCCGAGATGAAAGCTGGACAAGAAGAGATGAAAGCTGGACAAGAAGATATGAAAACCGAGATGAAAGCTGGACAAGAAGAGATGAAAGCTAGACAAGAAGAGATGAAAGCTGGACAAGAAGAGATGAAAGCTAGACAAGAAGAGATGAAAGCTGGACAAGAAGAGATTAAAACCGAGATGATGAAAGAGATAAAATCTGGACAGGAGGAACTTAAGAAGGACATTGTAAGTGTTAAAGAAGAATTCTCCAATATCATTCAGGAGAAGATGAATGCAATGGAAGATAAGGTAACTTCAGTTGAAACTAAAGTTCTGGAGATAGAAGAAAACGTTGAAGAAGCATTAGACAAAATGAATAAGAAGATTGAAAGCTTGGAGAAGCAAATATCAAACAAACATGAGGAACCCAACGTGACATTTGTGCCTTCCCTAGCCAATATTAAACTCTCAACATTTGATGGGAAATCATCCTGGCAAGTATACAAGACCCAGTTTATGATGGTAGCGGAAGCTAATGGATGGAATCCCCGAGCCCAAGCTTTTCACCTGGCGGCTTCTTTAAGAGGAGACGCGGCTGACATCCTCGAGACGCTTCCGGAGGAGCAGAGGCACGATTTCCAAGCCCTATCGAGTGCGCTTGAGCTGCGGTTTGGAGATAAGTGCACTAAAGAATATAGCAGACTACAGTTAAAGTCCCGCTATCAAAAAGCGGGTGAAAGTCTTCAAGAATTGGCTGCCGATATTCAGCGACTTTCCCATCTAGCATTTTCGGACTGCCCAGCTGAGACACGTCAGGATCTGGCTCTCCATCACTTCATCGATAGTGTGAGGGATCCGGAGATACAGAAAACACTTAGACTCGCCGATGTCAAAGATATTGGATCTGCCCTAGTCTACGCACATAAGATAGAGGCTGCCCAGCAGGCCGCGCGTAAAGACCGGCACTCAATCAGAGCCGTCTCTGCTACTGATACGGACTGTGATCTAAGAAAGCAAATCGAAGATCTGCGGAGAAAATTCCGTAACTTAGAATTGAGTAAAGGTGGCAGAAACACGAAAATTCTGTGTTGGACTTGCGGAGCAGTCGGACACGTTCAGAGAGACTGCCCGAAACGAAAAGATGATGGAAATGATCTTCGTCAGAAGCCCCATTTCAAATCGTTTCACATTTCTTCCGTAAGTAGCGGCGACAACGGACTTTTCGTTATGGGACATGTCAACGAAGTTCCCTGCAGAATGATAATCGATACTGGAGCCAACGTAACTATCATTAGGACAGATTTGGCTCGCAAACTTGGTGACAAACTCATCTGGACGCCGTCCTGCATTACCCTCCAAACTGTGACAGGTGATAAGATTAAAGTGCATGGAAAAGTCAATCTAAACATTGCATTTGGTAATGCCGTGTACCATCATTTGGCATATGTCGCTGATATAAATGACGAATTTATTCTTGGATTGGATTTCCTCAAAGAAAACAATTTCAAGTTAGATTTTAAAAATAATGAACTACACTCATGTTCTGAAGACATAACGATTTTTAAGACGAAATATTCAGATATTAAATCAGTCCATCATATAATTGCAAAGAGTGAAACAACATTACCACCAAGAACTGAGACAATAGTTTCCGGAGCTCTTTCAGAAGATAATAATTTTCATTATGGATTGACTGAATATCCAGATTCCGACAATAGCGTTAAAGGAGTACTAGTGGCATCTTCCCTCGTCGACCTTTCACGAAATGTAATCCCGGTAAGAGTTGCTAATCTAAGCAATAAGGTAAAACTAATAAAAGAAGGAGAAGTGCTGGCGACTTGCACTCCAGTGACCTGTATTAACCGAAATTGTCAAACCACACTATCTGAGCCTCCTGAAACTGTAATTAATGAACTCCTTCAGAGTGCAGAGTTAGATGATAAACAGAGGAATGCTGCAAGAAATCTATTATTAGAATTCGGAGATCTCTTTTCCAAGAAATCAGATGATGTTGGGCGAACCAAATTGACGCAGCACCGAATCAATACAGGAAATCATCCACCCATTAAACAACATCCGAGAAGATTGCCATTCGCTAAGCAGGAAGAGGTGGATAATCTTCTGATGGAAATGCAGCAGAATGACATTATTGAGCCATCAGAGAGTCCTTGGGCTTCGCCTATTGTTTTAGTTCGGAAGAAAGATGGTTCTACCCGATTCTGCGTTGACTATCGTCGGTTAAACAACATCACTAAAAAAGATAGTTACCCTCTTCCTAGGATTGACGATACACTTGATGCTTTATCCGGAAAACAATGGTTTTCGACTTTGGATCTCAAGAGTGGTTATTGGCAAGTAGAGATACATCCTGAGGATCGAGAAAAGACTGCATTCACCACAGGACAAGGACTTTGGCAGTTCAAGGTTATGCCATTTGGGCTTTGCAATGCACCTGCAACGTTTGAGCGCCTGATGGAGACAGTATTACGAGGACTTTCCTACGAAGCCTGTTTGGTATATTTGGACGATATCATTATTGTAGGGCGCACATTCGAAGACCATTTAAGAAACATCCGAAAGGTGCTGGAAAAATTAAAAATGGTCAACCTGAAGCTGAATCCTTGCAAATGTAATCTATTCCGACGTGAAGTAAGCTATCTGGGACACATTATCTCTGCTGAAGGTGTAAGAACAGATCCTGAAAAGATCTCCGCAGTTAAGGACTGGAGTCGTCCAAAAGATGTCCACCAATTAAGAAGTTTTCTTGGACTATGCACATATTACAGGAAATTCGTTAAGGGCTTTTCAAGTATTGCCAGACCTCTTCACAAGTTGACAGAAGTTAAACAGAAATTTCTATGGACAGATGAATGTGAGAAAGCTTTTAAACAACTGAAGGAGGCGTTGACATCTTCGCCCGTTCTTGCATATCCCCAGCCCGAAAAATTATTCATTTTAGATACGGATGCCAGCAACGAAAATATCGGAGCTGTTTTGTCGCAAGAAATTGATGATAAAGAATATGTCATTGCTTATTGGAGTAAATGTCTATCGAAACCAGAGCGGAATTACTGTACAACCAGGAAGGAATTGCTGGCAATCGTTAAAGCCATAGAACATTTCCACCATTATCTCTATGGAAGAAAGTTCTTGCTCCGGACAGATCACGCATCCTTAACCTGGCTTTTAAATTTTAAAAATCCGGAAGGACAGGTAGCCAGATGGATTCAACGACTCCAGGAGTTTGACTTTGAAATACGTCATCGCAAAGGAACTCTTCATGGAAATGCTGATGCACTATCAAGGAAGCCGTGTAATGAAAGCTGCCGATACTGTTCTAGAGTAGAGAAGAACTATCAGCTGATAAATACTTCGGTACGCCAAGTTACTGTTTCACCTCCATCAAAACCAGACCCATGGAGTGATGAAGGACTTAGGGAAGCCCAAAAAGAAGACCCAGATATAAATCCAATTCTTGAATTGAAAGAATCTTCTAGTATGAGACCAAGTTGGCAGGATATCTCCACCTACAGTCCTGCTACTAAGCAATATTGGGCTCTTTGGGACTCACTCCATATAAGAAATGGTGTCTTATACAGGAAATGGGAGTCCGATGATGGACGTAATTTCAAATGGCAGCTTGTTCTTCCAAAATCAAGAATTTCAGATGTTTTGAAAGAATTGCACAGTAGCTCAACTGGAGGCCACTTCGGAGTAATGAAAACTCTACAGAAAGTTCGAGAACGCTTCTATTGGAGCAAAACGAGACAAGATGTAGAGAAATGGTGCCAATCTTGTGATGACTGTGCGGCACGTAAAGGACCGAAGAAACGTAGCCGAGGAAGGTTGCAGCGGTACAACGTAGGAGCACCTTTTGAGAGGATAGCATAGGACATTTTGGGTCCTTTACCACGATCCTCAAATGGCAACAAATACATACTAGTTGTCATGGACTACTTTACTAAGTGGCCTGAAGCGTTTGCAATCCCCGATCAAGAGGCGACTACAGTAGCCGAGGTTCTAGTGCAACAATGGGTTTCCAGATTCGGCACACCCTTACAAATTCATTCTGATCAAGGGACAAATTTCACCTCTGTTGTGTTTAAAGGAATGTGTCAAATTCTCGGAATAGACAAGACGCAGACCACACCACTACACCCACAATCGGATGGCATGGTAGAGAGGTTTAACAGAACCATCTTGAATAACCTCTCCCTTATGGTTTCCAGAAATCAACAAGATTGGGATTTGAAGCTACCGCTGTTTCTGCTTGCATATCGCAGTGCTGTCCATGAGACTACCGGATATACTCCTTCACAGATGCTCTTTGGTCGCGAACTTCGTCTCCCTTGTGATCTTCAGTTTGGTCGTCCACCGGATACATCTTCATCGCCAGAGGAATACCTTCGAGACCTTCAGGCACGTCTTGAAGATGTCCATAACTTCGCTCGAGACCGAATCAACCTGACGACCGAAAGAATGAAGACAAGGTATGACACAAGAGCGACGGGACATGAATTCCAAGAAGGTGACAAAGTTTGGTTGTGGAACCCGATTCGACGTAAAGGACTTTCTCCAAAGTTGCAAGCCAACTGGGAAGGTCCCTACACAGTCCTAAAAAGACTGAACGACGTCGTGGTTCGTATAAGAAAATCATCTGCTTCAAAACCAAAGGTAGTACATTATGATAGATTAGCTCCTTATCGTAATGTAGAGTAAAAATCAGTAGACCATGGTCTGTTTGTAAATAGTATAGATAATTTTAATCTTTTCTATTTTCTTGTATTTTTAGTTGCTTGTGTATGTAATGTGCTCTGTATCCTCTTGAAATGTAAATTCTTTTATATTAAATTTGGCCTCCTATCAGGGGATTGTACTGCCCGGGACGTGCAGTCCTTGAGAGGGGGGCAATGTTACAAATTTGTAAATAATGATTATATTTGTCTTAAAATATCTCAGACAGATCAGAAATTCTCACATTTTGGGCAAAAATTGCGGTATTTAGACGTGTTGTAGTTTAAAAGCGGATTTCCTAATGATTTGGCGACTTGGCGACAGTTGGCGAGATTCTTGGCGACTTGGCGATGGTTGGCGAGATTTTTGGCGACTTGGCGAGAAATCGATACTTCTGGAAACATCCATCACCTAAGCTCTAGGACCAATATTTTTCGAGATAGCCTAGAAGCTTCCAGAACCTTGGCGAAATTGGTAGATTTCTCCGCCAAGTCAGGTATAAATACCGCAGCCCGACATGGAAGGATAGTTTTTGTGAAGACAGTCAGTGAGTGAAGACGATTAATTGTGACTGCTAGTTGTTCTCTGTCTGAGGTATTTGAGACCTGTGATTGGAAGCTATTTCTTATAGTATCTGACGAATTGTAGCTGTATAATTGTGACTGTTACAGCGGGAATTTCGTTTATTTAGTGAAGTTCTTACGAATAAAAGTCTTGTGTTCATTAAGTGGTTGCTTTATTCAACTCTCAATCAACACGAACCCGTGGAGCTCGGTACAATATATATATACATATATATATATATATATATATATATATATATATATATATATATATATATATATATATATATATATATATATATATATATATATATATATATATATATATATATACATATATATATATATATATATATATACATATATATATATATATATATATATATATATATATATATATATATATATATATATACATATATATATATATATATACATATATATATATATATATGTATATATATATATAAATATATATGTATATATATATTGTTACAAATTTGTAAATAATGATTATATTTGTCGTAAAATATCTCAGACAGATCAGAAATTCTCACATTTTGGGCAAAAATTGCGGTATTTAGACGTGTTGTAGTTTTAAAGCGGATTTCCTAATGATTTGGCGACTTGGCGACAGTTGGCGAGATTCTTGGCGACTTGGCGACGGTTGGCGACGGTTGGCGAGATTCTTGGCGACTTGGCGAGAAATTGATACTTCTGGAAACATCCATCACCTAAGCTCTAGGACCAATATTTTTCGAGATAGCCTAGAAGCTTCCAGAGCCTTGGCGAAATTGGTAGATTTCTCCGCCAAGTCAGGTATAAATACCGCAGCCCGACATGGAATAATAGTAGAGTTTTTGTGAAGACAGTCAGTGAGTGAAGACGGTCAGTTGTGACTGCTAGTTGCTCTCTGTCTGAGGTATTTGAGACCTGTGATTGGAAGCTATTTCCTATTGTATCTGACGAATTGTAGCTGTATAATTGTGATTGTTACAGCGGGAATTTTGTTTATCTAGTGAAGTTTTTACGAATAAAAGTCTTGTGTTCATTAAGTGGTCGCTTTATTCAACTCTCAATCAACACGAACCCGTGGAGCTCGGTACAACTGGTGTCAGAATCGGGGTTGAAGAGTTGATGCAGCGTGTCACAAGAAAAATGGATATGGATTTAATGAAAAGTCTTCTCGAAAAATTAGCGGAGCAGATGGCTGAGATGAAAGCTGGACAAGAAGATATGAAAACTGAGATGAAAGCTGGACAAGAAGAGATGAAAGCTAGACAAGAAGAGATGAAAGCTGGACAAGAAGAGATTAAAACCGAGATGATGAAAGAGATAAAATCTGGACAGGAGGAGATGAAAGCGGGACAGGAGGAGCTTAAAAAGGAACTTAAGAAGGACATTGTAAGTGTTAAAGAAGAATTCTCCAACATCATTCAGGAGAAGATGAATGCAATGGAAGATAAGGTAACTTCAGTTGAAACTAAAGTTCTGGAGATAGAAGAAAACGTTGAAGAAGCATTAGACAATATGAATAAGAAGATTGAAAGCTTGGAGAAGCAAATATCAAGCAAACATGAGGAACCCAACGTGACATTTGTGCCTTCCCTAGCCAATATTAAACTCTCAACATTTGATGGGAAATCATCCTGGCAAGTATACAAGACCCAGTTTATGATGGTAGCGGAAGCTAATGGATGGAATCCCCGAGCCCAAGCTTTTCACCTGGCGGCTTCTTTAAGAGGAGACGCGGCTGACATCCTCGAGACGCTTCCGGAGGAGCAGAGGCACGATTTCCAAGCCCTATCGAGTGCGCTTGAGCTGCGGTTTGGAGATAAGTGCACTAAGGAATATAGCAGACTACAGTTAAAGTCCCGCTATCAAAAAGCGGGTGAAAGTCTTCAAGAATTGGCTGCCGATATTCAGCGACTTTCCCATCTAGCATTTTCGGACTGCCCAAGCTGAGACACGTCAAGATCTGGCTCTCCATCACTTCATCGATAGTGTGAGGGATCCGGAGATACAGAAAACACTTAGACTCGCCGATGTCAAAGATATTGGATCTGCCCTAGTCTACGCACATAAGATAGAGGCTGCCCAGCAGGCCGCGCGTAAAGACCGGCACTCAATCAGAGCCGTCTCTGCTACTGATACGGACTGTGATCTCAGAAAGCAAATCGAAGATCTGCGGAGAAAATTCCGTAACTTAGAATTGAGTAAAGGTGGCAGAAACACGAAAATTCAGTGTTGGACTTGCGGTGCAGTCGGACACGTTCAGAGAGACTGCCCGAAACGAAAAAATGGTGGAAATGATCTTCCACCACAGCAGGGAAACTAATATGTGGCCATCTCGCGGGGCGGAGATGTCCAGAGAGTCAGAAGCCCCATTTCAAATCGTTTCACATTTCTTCCGTAAGTAGCGGCGACAACGGACTTTTCGTTATGGGACATGTCAACGAAGTTCCCTGCAGAATGATAATCGATACTGGAGCCAACGTAACTATCATTAGGACAGATTTGGCTCGCAAACTTGGTGACAAACTCATCTGGACGCCGCCCTGCATTACCCTCCAAACTGTGACAGGTGATAAGATTAAAGTGCATGGAAAAGTCAAGCTAAACATTGCATTTGGTAATGCCGTTTACCATCATATGGCATATGTCGCTGATATAAATGACGAATTTATTCTTGGATTGGATTTCCTCAAAGAAAACAATTTCAAGTTAGATTTTAAAAATAATGAACTACACTCATGTTCTGAAGACATAACGATTTTTAAGACGAAATATTCAGATATTAAATCAGTCCATCATATAACTGCAAAGAGTGAAACAACATTACCACCAAGAACTGAGACAATAGTTTCCGGAGCTCTTTCAGAAGATAATAATTTTCATTATGGATTGACTGAATATCCAGATTCCGACAATAGCGTTAAAGGAGTACTAGTGGCTTCTTCCCTCGTCGACCTTTCACGAAATGTAATCCCGGTAAGAGTTGCTAATCTAAGCAATAAGGTAAAACTAATAAAAGAAGGAGAAGTGCTGGCGACTTGCACTCCAGTGACTTGTATTAACCGAAATTGTCAAACCACACTATCTGAGCCTCCTGACACTCTAATTAATGAACTCCTTCAGAGTGCAGAGTTAGATGATAAACAGAGGAATGCTGCAAGAAATCTATTATTAGAATTCGGAGATCTCTTTTCCAAGAAATCAGATGATGTTGGGCGAACCAAATTGACGCAGCACCGAATCAATACAGGAAATCATCCACCCATTAAACAACATCCGAGAAGATTGCCATTCGCTAAGCAGGAAGAGGTGGATAATCTTCTGATGGAAATGCAGCAGAATGACATTATTGAGCCATCAGAGAGTCCTTGGGCTTCGCCTATTGTTTTAGTTCGGAAGAAAGATGGCTCTACCCGATTCTGCGTTGACTATCGTCGGTTAAACAACATCACTAAAAAAGATAGTTACCCTCTTCCTAGGATTGACGATACACTTGATGCTTTATCCGGAAAACAATGGTTTTCGACTTTGGATCTCAAGAGTGGTTATTGGCAAGTAGAGATACATCCTGAGGATCGAGAAAAGACTGCGTTCACCACAGGACAAGGACTTTGGCAGTTCAAGGTCATGCCATTTGGGCTTTGCAATGCACCTGCAACGTTTGAGCGCCTGATGGAGACAGTATTACGAGGACTTTCCTACGAAGCCTGTTTGGTATATTTGGACGATATCATTATTGTAGGGCGCACATTCGAAGACCATTTGAGAAACATCCGAAAGGTGCTGGAAAAATTAAAAATGGCCAACCTGAAGCTGAATCCTTGCAAATGTAATTTATTCCGACGTGAAGTAAGCTATCTGGGACACATTATCTCTGCTGAAGGTGTAAGAACAGATCCTGAAAAGATCTCCGCAGTTAAGGACTGGAGTCGTCCAAAAGATGTCCACCAATTAAGAAGTTTTCTTGGACTATGCACATATTACAGGAAATTTGTTAAGGGTTTTTCAAGTATTGCCAGACCTCTTCACAAGTTGACAGAAGTTAAACAGAAATTTCTATGGACAGATGAATGTGAGAAAGCTTTTAAACAACTGAAGGAGGCGTTGACATCTTCGCCCGTTCTTGCATATCCCCAGCCCGAAAAATTATTCATTTTAGATACGGATGCCAGCAACGAAAATATCGGAGCTGTTTTGTCGCAAGAAATTGATGATAAAGAATATGTCATTGCTTATTGGAGTAAATGTCTATCGAAACCAGAGCGGAATTACTGTACAACCAGGAAGGAATTGCTGGCAATCGTTAAAGCCATAGAACATTTCCACCATTATCTCTATGGAAGAAAGTTCTTGCTCCGGACAGATCACGCATCCTTAACCTGGCTTTTAAATTTTAAAAATCCGGAAGGACAGGTAGCCAGATGGATTCAACGACTCCAGGAGTTTGACTTTGAAATACGTCATCGCAAAGGAACTCTTCATGGAAATGCTGATGCACTATCAAGGAAGCCGTGTAATGAAAGCTGCCGATACTGTTCTAGAGTAGAGAAGAACTATCAGCTGATAAATACTTCGGTACGCCAAGTTACTGTTTCACCTCCATCAAAACCAGACCCATGGAGTGATGAAGGACTTAGGGAAGCCCAAAAAGAAGACCCAGATATAAATCCAATTCTTGAATTGAAAGAATCTTCTAGTATGAGACCAAGTTGGCAGGATATCTCCACCTACAGTCCTGCTACTAAGCAATATTGGGCTCTTTGGGACTCACTCCATATAAGAAATGGTGTCTTATACAGGAAATGGGAGTCCGATGATGGACGTAATTTCAAATGGCAGCTTGTTCTTCCAAAATCAAGAATTTCAGATGTTTTGAAAGAATTGCACAGTAGCTCAACTGGAGGCCACTTCGGAGTAATGAAAACTCTACAGAAAGTTCGAGAACGCTTCTATTGGAGCAAAACGAGACAAGATGTAGAGAAATGGTGCCAATCTTGTGATGACTGTGCGGCACGTAAAGGACCGAAGAAACGTAGCCGAGGAAGGTTGCAGCGGTACAACGTAGGAGCACCTTTTGAGAGGATAGCATTGGACATTTTGGGTCCTTTACCACGATCCTCAAATGGCAACAAATACATACTAGTTGTCATGGACTACTTTACTAAGTGGCCTGAAGCGTTTGCAATCCCCGATCAAGAGGCGACTACAGTAGCCGAGGTTCTAGTGCAACAATGGGTTTCCAGATTCGGCACACCCTTACAAATTCATTCTGATCAAGGGACAAATTTCACCTCTGTTGTGTTTAAAGGAATGTGTCAAATTCTCGGAATAGACAAGACGCAGACCACGCCACTACACCCACAATCGGATGGCATGGTAGAGAGGTTTAACAGAACCATCTTGAATAACCTCTCCCTTATGGTTTCCAGAAATCAGCAAGATTGGGATTTGAAGCTACCGCTGTTTCTTCTTGCATATCGCAGTGCTGTCCATGAGACTACCGGATATACTCCTTCACAGATGCTCTTTGGTCGCGAACTTCGTCTCCCTTGTGATCTTCAGTTTGGTCGTCCACCGGATACATCTTCATCGCCAGAGGAATACCTTCGAGACCTTCAGGCACGTCTTGAAGATGTCCATAACTTCGCTCGAGACCGAATCAACCTGACGACCGAAAGAATGAAGACAAGGTATGACACAAGAGCGACGGGACATGAATTCCAAGAAGGTGACAAAGTTTGGTTGTGGAACCCGATTCGACGTAAAGGACTTTCTCCAAAGTTGCAAGCCAACTGGGAAGGTCCCTACACAGTCCTAAAAAGACTGAACGACGTCGTGGTTCGTATAAGAAAATCATCTGCTTCAAAACCAAAGGTAGTACATTATGATAGATTAGCTCCTTATCGTAATGTAGAGTAAAAATCAGTAGACCATGGTCTGTTTGTAAATAGTATAGATAATTTTAATCTTTTCTATTTTCTTGTATTTTTAGTTGCTTGTGTATGTAATGTGCTCTGTATCCTCTTGAAATGTAAATTCTTTTATATTAAATTTGGCCTCCTATCAGGGGATTGTACTGCCCGGGACGTGCAGTCCTTGAGAGGGGGCAATGTTACAAATTTGTAAATAATGATTATATTTGTCGTAAAATATCTCAGACAGATCAGAAATTCTCACATTTTGGGCAAAAATTGCGGTATTTAGACGTGTTGTAGTTTAAAAGCGGATTTCCTAATGATTTGGCGACTTGGCGACAGTTGGCGAGATTCTTGGCGACTTGGCGACGGTTGGCGAGATTTTTGGCGACTTGGCGAGAAATCGATACTTCTGGAAACATCCATCACCTAAGCTCTAGGACCAATATTTTTCGAGATAGCCTAGAAGCTTCCAGAGCCTTGGCGAAATTGGTAGATTTCTCCGCCAAGTCAGGTATAAATACCGCAGCCCGACATGGAATAGTAGTAGAGTTTTTGTGAAGACAGTCAGTGAGTGAAGACGGTCAGTTGTGACTGCTAGTTGCTCTCTGTCTGAGGTATTTGAGACCTGTGATTGGAAGCTATTTCCTATTGTATCTGACGAATTGTAGCTGTATAATTGTGATTGTTACAGCGGGAATTTTGTTTATCTAGTGAAGTTTTTACGAATAAAAGTCTTGTGTTCATTAAGTGGTCGCTTTATTCAACTCTCAATCAACACGAACCCGTGGAGCTCGGTACAATATATATATATATATATATGTATATATATATACATATATATATATATATATATATATACATATATATATATATATATATATATATATATATATATATATATATATATATATATATATATATATATATATATATATATATATATATATATATATATATATATATATATATATATATATATATATATATATATATATATATATATATATATATATATATATATATATATATATATATATATATATATATATATATATATATATATATATATATATATATATATATATATATATATATATATATATATATATATATATATATATATATATATATATATATATATATATATATATATATATATATATATATATATATATATATATATATATATATATATGTATATATATATATATATATATATATATATATATATATATGTATATATATATATATATATATATATGTATATATATATATATATATATATATATATATATATATATATATATATATATATATATATATATATATATATATATATATATATATATATATATATATATATATATATATATATATATATATATATATATATATATATATATATATATATATATATATATATATATATATATATATATATATATATATATATATATATATATATATATATATATATATATATATATATATATATATATATATATATATATATATATATATGTATATATATATATATATATATGTATATATATATATGCATATATATATATATATATATATGTATATATATGTATATATATATGTATATATATATATATATATATATATATATATATATATATATATATATATATATATTCAACTTTGACAGTTTTAGAACATTTTTCTTTTATTTCTTTCCTGTTTAGTAACTTTTATAATTTTTTCTTAAAATCAAAAGAAATTAATTTTTATAATTAAAATTATTTTCTGAATCACATCTGTTATGTAATGGCGTTATGTAATAAATCCGCTGCCATCAGGGCTTATTACATAAAAACGATTTTCTCTTTTATACATTTTTCCCCTCTATGCAAATAATACATTGATAAAATGATTTGCAGTTTATAGATAGCTCAATTTTACTGCATTACCATGCAAGATTATTTCCTCCTTGAAATCATCATCAGATACGTACGTGTCAAAGACATTTTATTCTCCTTTTAAAAAACTCTTAAAAGCACATTTTTGAGGGGAGATTCTAGATCTGAAGGCTCAAATAACACATCAACATACACAATTTCCAGCTTTATCCGGTGCGCGGGCAGAGTAATATCGGTGCATAAATACAAAGTGTTAAAAGACGGGTATTTTGATCTTGATAATTATCGAAGGACATAAATACTACTTAAAGTTATCAAAATAGTTTTGCTATCAAATATGAATGACTTTCATGCTCACACACACCGCGGAAGTCTGCTGATTAGATGATATAGCTGATATCACAATTCGGACATTCTGGCAGAAAACAGGATATTCCTTATGGAAGATGGTAAACAAACCTTATTAGTGGGAGAGACTATTTTTTCATCGCGCTCAACTGATTTGTTCCTCTGAAATTAATGTGCCAACTTAAACACACTATCCTTATAAAATAAAAAATAATGCAATGATAAAATTTCATTCATATAACAAAGCAAACACCATTTTTTGTCAAGATCATTGCTTAAAAACTTACATTAGAAATGAATTATTTTATAACTTAATATTTTTATTTTATAGCTAAAATTTAGCTTACGTTAACTCTATGAGATTACCATTATGTATGCCATTATTTTATTCAATTTGACATTCGTTTCATGTAAATTTATTTATAAAATCGAACAAAAAAAAGTAAAATTGATACCTTGACAGGTGGAATAATAATTTGAAATTTTGCTTAGTATGATATCTCGCATGGTTTATTATTTACAAATAAAAATGAATTTATTACTTCATTGATAGAAATATCTGATTTTGATCACGTCAAAAGTGATATATTACTTTCAAATTATCGATCAATTGAGTGGCAATACAGGATTTCTCAATAATTTGACATCGCAAATATCTTTGCTAATTTAGTATCCGGTTTATATAAATCTTAATATATCAACTGAAACATTACTCATTATCACAAATTAAAAGTTGTCATTTCGATACAAGTGATAATTTTTACAATTTATAAATCTTCAACTTAGTTAGTCTAAAATACAAAATTAGTATCTTGATTTAGAAAGTTTTTAGTTTAAGCTTTTTGTTTAAATGGTACATTAAACCTAGTATATTTTTAACGAATAATGCAATGATTGGATTAATTATGTACATTGAAAGAAATATCTTGCTTTGATAGCATTACGGTTCAAAGAACAGCAAGTTGTTTCGAAGTATTTGACCATTTTTAAACAATTTCATATACCTCAATGACTTAATTTGATATTCAACTTGTTAAATGCAATTGAATTTACACATTGCTTCCATAATATGTAATACAATATTACCCTACAAGGAATAACATGCTGCCATATCAGTCTTATAAGTAATCTGTTCCTTTCTATTTACAATAACTCTAATTTAAAATACCTAATTATACTGACAAATTTTCTTTGGGTAGCACTAATTCTATATGAATTTTTATTGAAATTTAATAATATTACCCACCAAAAAACATTGTTTGCATCCAGTCATCTATTATTCATTCATTCATTGTCGTGTGCCAGCTAGGCTGGCAACATAGGGTCGCTGCTCCACTTTTTCCAACTGAACCCTATTTTGGTGTGGAGTCCGACATCCTCAGTACACACATGCCAGAGGGACCAGTTTATAGGGTAGGCAACCATTCACACCTCATTCATACAAGGAAAGGACAAAGACAGGATAGATAGAGAGAGAAAGTACATCCATGTCCGAACCGGGATGCGAACCCAGGACCTCCTTATCCGTAGTCAGGCACGCTGACCACTAGACAAGTTGGTCGGCAGTCATCTATTATAATTTAATGTATTTAAAATTTATATTTTTCAATAATTCTTGAGATATACAAGATCTTTTGTCTTTCATATATCTTTATATATCTTTTGTCTTTCATATAGAAAACCCTAGCAAATGTGTGAAGCAAAGCGTAAAATGAGAATCATATTTTCATATAAAAAGATATATAGGTAAAAGCTAATTGATTAATGTTCCAAATCCATCAGCAGACAAATGATTCATCTTAGTTGTTCATGGTTGCGCTTCCCTAATTCCAATATGAGTCCACTATTTACTCGAAATCCACTCTAAACCAAATATTAGAAAGAATAAATCCCCATGACAAAGAATCTTAGGGAAACAACTAAGTTAAATTGATTAGCTGTAATTTACTTGCCTTAATCTCTGATAATGAACTTAGTTTTAAGTAATCATTCATATGAATAAAATTAGTTTATTACTTCGTCATCATTTGGAATATTATGCACCTGTTTCATAAGGGTGCATAATATTCCAAATGATCGGAAGGGTGGTTAACAAAAGTATAATTAAAGTGACTCTGTTGCAGTGTGTCCAGTCTTGAATCATTTGAGACTTCTGTTGGATATAGCACATGCATGTTAACAGATCCAACTGATCCCATTAATCCTATATTTAAATCGTATTATAAGTAAAAATGTAGCTCAGCGTTGATGTCATCATTTGAATATTGTTCATAATTATAGAACATTAACTTTGTATGAAATTTAATTCAAATTTATTAAAAGTACATTATAGAATGCTAAAATAATATATATATATATATATATATATATATATATATATATATATATATATAATCCGGTAATTTGTACCTTTTTGTTGCATAAATGGCCCTTTTAATAAAATGTAAGAGTTACACCACCCATGTTGTTCCAAAATGCACTTTACCAAATATGGTTAAGGAATGTCGAACATACCGATGACGTTACATCACGCCACTATTCTCAACCAATGAGTGACCAGTATGCTGTAGCCTTCTGAAGGGCTATGTTCTCTCGAGACTTTTTCGGGTTGAGCTCTCCTATCAAGCAGACATGCTACAGATGTTATGTTTGGTCGTCACACTACGAAATGTTCATGTAAAAATAAACTTATTCATTCTTGAAAATCTGCCTATTCAATAATCTTTAAATTAACGAAGAGATAAGGAGGTAACCACATTACGAATTATATATATATATATGTGTGTGTGTCATATATCACGTAGTTACTTTCTTATCTTGGTGAAAATTGCTATCAGGAGCCTCTATTGAAGAGGCAGATTTTTGAACGGTAAATTTTATTATTACAGGAACAATTTTATAGTTTGAAGATCAACCATGACATCTGTAGAATGTCTGGTCGATAGGAGAGCTCAACCCTACAAAAGCCCAGAAAAACTTAAGCCCATAGAAGGGTTACACCACACTGGTCACTCATTTGCTTAAATTAATAGGGTTAGATGACATGACAGGGTCAGTTTGAATTTCTTTAACCATATTTGTAATGTTCATAAAGTACTGAATACAGGATATGAAAAACGTATGTATATACACTGCTCAAAACAATTAAAGGATATTGCGGTTTTAGGTGGATCTTGTGGCTGGGAAACTTTTTAGCTGATTGTTAGGTGGTCGACAGACGTAGTAGGTTATATGAGAATAAATTACACATGTTTGGCAAAAAAAATGCATTTTATTGCGTATTTGTGTACAAAAGGAAAAAAACACAATTTGTGTATATGAGAAAAAAAGAATAAGAAAAGGTGTTGTCTTCAAAGGAAGTCATAATCAGTAGGGGGTATGGTTTCCACGGACAGCCAGCAACATTGAACACCTTTGAGGCATGGAGTCAATGAGGCTATTAATAACGAGTTGGGGTATTCTGTCCCACTCTTCCAGGAGAGCTCTTTCCAGTTCTTGGAGAATTTGTGGGGGTGGTTGGTGGCCAGCAACTCGTCTTTCTAGAGCGTCCCAAATGTGCTCTATTGGATTTATGTCTGGAGAACATGCTGGCCATTCCGTTCGTACGATTTCTTACTTGAAAAGGAAATCCTCCACAAGGTTAGCATGATGTGGCCTGCAGTTATCGTCTACTAAAATGAAGTCATCTCCGATTGCTGCAGCGTAAGGGACTACAATAGGTCTGAGGATCTCATCCCTATATCGGCGACCAGTCAGAGGTCCATCTCGAATAATATAGAGGTCTGTGCGCCCGTCATTGGAGATGTCATTATACACCAACACTCCCCCACCACCAAATCTGACACTTTCGTGCACGAACGCTGGATTATTCCTACTGTCACGGTCACTCCAGATCAAAATACGCCTATTATCAGGATGAACAGAAAAACGGGACTCGTCAGAAAAAAGATCATTGCTCCATTCATTTCTTCTCTAGTTCACATGCTCGGTTGCCCACTCCCTGCGGTCGCGACGATGCTTTGATGTTAGTTTCACACATACCATCGGTCAGTGAGCATACAGACTTACACCATGGAGCCTGTTTCGGACAGTCTGAGTTGCAACCGTGGTGTCAGTAGTCGAGCGAAGGTGTTGTTGGAGAAGAGTAGCGTTCATATTTCGGTGTCTCGCAGCCGTTAACACTAAATAACGATCTTCATTGGGCGTTGTTGCCCGTCTAAGACCTTGCCCTGGTCTTCGGCTTGCACTTCCAGTCTCCAAAAAACGGTTCCAGATACTGAAAATCACACTTTGCGACACTCCAATGGCTTGCGCTACTCTGGCTGTGTTTGGCCCACTTCTAACCTACCAATAATTCTCCAAGCTACTGAATCAGTTAAATGACTTCGCTGAGACATCGTACTCATCAAAACAAAGCAGTCACTGAATACCGATCATCTTTGTATTCATTGTCTTTTATTCAGTTGAAAGTCAAATTTCATTCACTGCCGCTGAAGTGACGTTTTTGACGTTGAACTCAAAATTAGCACACTCCACAGTTTGAAAATTAGAAAAATTTTCATTTGTGACTCTCTTCTTCTATTTTCAGCAAAAAAAATTTCGCTTATATCTTTATTTTATATAAAACTTACAATATCCTTTAATTGTTTTGAGCAGTGTATATAAAACTCATATATTATTTATCCATCAAGTGGGATCTAGTTGGCATCTAAACGGATTAGCTCTCTGGATTTCAATTCAACAGTTCGTGGTTCCGACGGAAATCCGCTTTGAGGTGCTGATTTCTTTGTTATATAAAGTAACCGTAGGAAAATCAAATCACACATACAAACTGCCCTTATATTTATTATTAAAATTGTTACTGTTTCTGCTTGTCATACCACAATCGGGGTTTCTTTATATTTTATTTCATATATAAAAACCTATATATAACCTACACTTAAATTTTTAGCATTATATCTTTTATCTTTTATATTAGTTTTTATATTTGTAGTTTAGTATTTTTTATAGTTTGTATCTTTCACTATTCAATGTTTTTTTTAAATGATCAGATTTTATTATTTCTGTTAAATTTTGCGGAAGATTAATAAATATGAATATTCTTCTTCTTCATTGACCTGACAGCCCAAGGTTGGCCTTTGCCTACCTCAGAAGTGCATACCAGGACCCCTATTTTTGGATAAGGTCATCCAGTTTGTCACTTTTAGTGTTTTTAGGTCATTTTCAAGGCAGTCACGCCATCGGAGTTTCGGTCGTCCTCTTCTTCTGGTGCCAATGGGGCAAGCCAAGAAAATTTTTTTCGTCACCCGATTGTCGTTCATCCGGCTCAAATGTAATTCCGTCATCATAAATGTCGTTCATCCGGCTCAAATTTAATCTCTGCATTGAAATAAACTTAACAATATCTGATTCTTTATATAGTTTATAGAGCTCTCAGAATTAGTTCTTCTTCGCCATGTATTCTCACATTTTATTCCACCAGAGATGCTTCTTAAAGTTTTTCTTTCGAAAAAAATATTGAGTAATTCGAAAGAAGAATGCGACTCGCGTATTCGATAGTCTTGTTGATCAATAGAACGATAGAGGGAAAACAGAAAAATCCTTTGTCATTCTAATAGAAATTGAAAATTAATTTTATAACTAATTTAAAAAATACATTATAGATTTTTAGTTTATAACTTATTTTTAATTTCTAAATTGCAAACTTTATTGAGAAGTTAATTTTTGTAATTTTCTAACGTAAAACTGTTCAAACTTCATTTTTAGATCTTTTTTACGTACAGCTCTGAAATGTTAAAGAGTGGTATTCAAAATGGTATTCATATGCACATAATATTAAGAAAAGTCACTGAAGTCACATTATCAATTGAAAAGGCATGATATTAAATTATTAAAATAATTAAACATTACATGCGATACTTGAGTTAAACTTCAAAAACACATCAATTTTCATTGTTTTGAATTGTTTTCCCGACGTTTAAAAGTCTTCCATGATGTTTTTGAATCTCAAATTCAGACAATCTTCAGTTAATTTAAAAGCTCTTTTCATGGGAAAAATGACAGCATTTTCACAATTACTAATACACGAAATTGCTGATAAACTAAGGAAAAGCTCTTGTCTTTTCATATTGCGTGTTATATAAAAAAGACAAAATTGAAAATAACCTCAAGCACGTTTGCTTGAATTCTCAAAAAGGTAAACAAACGACACTTTTGATTTTGTGTTCAAGGTGAAATAACATTTATTTCGTTTTTACTTGAATACTTTCGACTATGAATGTAAACAATAATGACCTCATCATATAGAATATAGTTATTTAAAAAAATTCAATTAATAATGGGATAATAAAGTTATAGCAGAATTTGTCTTTCACAATGACATTGGTATCAGTCTTCAGACTTATAAAAATGAATTCGAATTTGCAACATGCTAAAACCAGCTCTTATTATATTCGCCCCTGATAGATATGAAACTAATACTGAATAAAATTAAAATATTTCACAAAGTAAATTTTCATTTCACTATGGCATATGATATCTGAAACTTCTTCTGAGGAAAAAATCTTTTGGTTGAGAAATTTTACCTGAAATTAACATTACAGCACACGATGCATATCATTAAAGTTTATCATTTATACACCATTATATCAGCATGATTTTGTTTGTCAGTTGATGAAAAAATGATATTAAGTTCTAAGTAAACAATAATCATTAAACAATTAAAAATTTATGAAATATTTGTGATATTTTATGTTTTAAATAATCAGAAGTGGAATATTCAGAATAAACTAGAATATATATTTTACAAATAGAATAATAATAATATCTAATTACTGGTGGAAAGATCAATTATTTCCATACCGATGTGCCAAGTATGAGTACAAGTTTAAAATTAATTCATCGACAAAAACATTTTTCAGTTCCAAAATCAAAAGATGAACAATGAAATCCAGTGTGATCCGAAAATAATAATTCATTTTCATGATCTGAATATTTAATGAAGGAAATGAATACATGCGTAGAATAATAAGCATAAATACATAAGAATTAATAAAGTTGAGCATGGCACAGGTGCCGTATAATCCATGATTTCAAATTCTGAATTTTTTTTTTTTTTTTTTTTTTTTGGCGATGAAGAAATGTTGCCAAGATGACGTATCGTGACGTGCGCGATGACGTAAATACTAGGGTTACCAAAATAGAATTTTCTGCATAATTCTTATAGGTCTCCATTTGAATGATGTTAAAAAACAAGGTTGCCAGATACATAAGAAAATCCGCCAAAAAATCGCCAATCTCAGAATTTGGCGCATGGATTATACGGCACCTGTGCCGTTGAGCATGTCCATCCTGCATCTCAAAGCATAGAGCTTAATGTATCGCTATGATTGACTGGATGTGATGGTGTTGACTGCTTCCACAGTCCTTACACGCAACTTGTAGCTTTAATCCTGTGCACAAGGGATTTTATATAACCCTAATGGAAGGAATCGAGTAGCATTTGATCATGAGACATCGATGACCACATGCGTTGTGATCCTCTACCGATTCACTGTCCCAGGAATGAGCATTTAATGTAATCATGAACAGTGACAAAAAAGTGGGAAGAAGCCTCAAACTGTTGGAATACAACCGTATTCAGAATTCCATCAGATTCCAAATTTGATTGCAAACAAAACTGAAGCATATCAAAGTAAGATATTCCACTTATCATTTCTTCTGCAAGCATGAATAGATCATAAATCTTAGGCTTGGTCATCCTTAAACATACGTTAACCTTTGGGGGTGCCTCTTTTCCAATCTCACATCACATCAGGATTGCTATCAGCCCATATACAACAGCTGTGACGATTCACTAATCCAGATCTGAGAAATGTGGCTACATCTATACACAGGATGTGTTTTAACAAGTCATCATTTTCCACGGCCTCCAAACGGTCATTACTCATTGTCATACGGATTCTATACTCTTCCTCCTCCAAATGATGCAATACCTGCGCGTGATACACCTTTTTCTTCAGAATAAAATTGACAAAATGTCAAACAGGATTTCGAAGAATTTTCTTACGGCTCAGCCGTCGAACAGAAGCACGTGGGCTCTTTTCAACTGCCTCACAAATGCTCTTAACGGTATTGTCAAAGCTTGATGGTCATCCAGGACGTTTTTATCCTGTCACTCTACTAGTTAGTCTGTATTTATTCAGAAATAGCCTCATATAGGACATTGTTGATGACTCTTTCCGTATTTTCGCTGGTACAGCTGACACAGCTTTTCTTAAGTTTTACTGTCAGTTTCCATGAAACGATAGAGTTATTCCTTCTTCAAACACCTGTGAAGGAAATCAATACATCAGTGTTTTCATGGAAATGGATAGTCATATTAGTACATCCTGTATTTTACCCAGTAAAAGGCCTATAATCACATTTTTATTGAAATAAAAAAAGTATTGCAGCGCATGTATGACTTCAGCGTCATTAGGATTGCAATATTCAATGTTCAATTCTTTTGTCAAGAGAAATTTCAGATATATGAAAAATCATAACGATATTGTTTCAAACAGACAGAAGTTCAAAATTAATTTATATTTTAAAAAAATTTTCGAAACTTGCTCAACTTAAATTCGCAAAAATAACAGACAAATTTGTAAAGTGCTAAAATCTGGGATCCAAAGACCTTTCTGAAGCATTTATACACATCATTTAAGATTTAGTTTCGTTTACAGTTTCTATTTTTTATTATTTCATATAATGTTCGCTGAATTTTCGTTCAATTTTTTATTTAGAATATATAATTTGATTTAAAACACATAAAAATTAATTGATTGGGCAATATTTAACACCTGATAATGAGTTAAATATAATCCAATAATTTTTATATCTAAAGCTAAAACACAGAATCGAGGAAATTTAATTTAGTTCATTCAAAACTTTGCTAAGGTATTTCCAACTACTCAACATATTGACTAAGCTAAGGTATATTTTCAATGAAAAATACCTAAATATATCTGAAATCTACGCAAGAATAAGGATAACAAAATGAGCTTGCTTATTGTCGTTAAAAAATTCAGAAAGCAAAACGATCTGAAATAAACACCACATTGAAAATTTTAAATTGTGTTCAAAAAAATTTTAATCCAAAATGTTCCTTTCAAAATTAAATATGTAACTTCCATTTAAGTAGATATAATGATCTACAAACATTGAAATATAATTTAAGCTACACACACATGCAAAGTTGAAAAAATATCAGATTATTTTTCTTTGACCTACACAAACCTGTGATACAGAAAAATTTGCCACAGGTTTTAATGATTGTTGTAAATGAAAGATTGTTATATGGATTCTATGTAACATTCTATCATTTCCAACTGAACTAAAAAAAATTATATTAGGAAAATTTCAAAATATATCTAAAAAAGTTTTCACACAAATAATAATGACTTCTGATGTGCCATGGTTGTTGATGAAATTTTTTTTATTACTTTTACATTTTTTTTTCCAGAATCATTTTAAAGCTTCTAAAAATTCAAATCCCACGGTGGGAATGTAAGTTAATCTGGAATAGAATATTCGTAAACGAGGCTGTATAATCCAGGATTCGAAATTCTGAATTTTTTAAGCGATGGAGAAATCTTGCCAACATAACGTACTGTGACGTACGCGAATGACGTAAATACTAGGGTTGCCAAAAAAGAATTTTCTGCATAATTTGCATAGGTCTCCACATCTATGACATAATAAAAACCAGGTTGCCAGATACATAAGAAAATCCGCCAAAAAATCCCCAAGCTCAGAATTTGGCATCCTGAATTATAGGGCATCTGTGCCAAATATTCCAAAAGAAGTAAGTTAAAAAAAAAGCGAACACGTTAAATAAAGTGTATCGTTTATTATACTAGTCAGTTTTACCAATAGGTTATTATCAGTTGAAGACAAAATAGTTCCACCGCTATCATCCATATAGCACTGATATTATAGCACTAGATATAATAGCACTGACAGCTATTCAACAGTGATTGAAACCGAATATGAGGCTTCTTTGAAGAACTCAGCCAAATCACCAGCTTTCATTTAATCTCCTAATCGTCACAAATGCTTATTACGAGGGTTGACTTTTATGTTTTTATAAACGAATAATAGAGGGCGCCACTGAAACTTGTTTTCAGGATATTTGTAAAATTCATATTTTTTTTATCTTGGAATCAGTGGCATCTTAGAAATCATCTACGTAGTTTGTTTACAGTGAGTGTTCTAAAGAAGCAAGTTAGTTCTATAAATGGAAATATCTCGTGAAGGTTTCCGTTGGATGATTTTTTATGATTTTAAAAAAAGGCCTCACTCGACAAGAATGCATAGAATCGCATCGTGTAACTTTTTATAATGAAGCACCATCTGTAAAGACTGTTTACCATTGGCTTGCTGAATTTCGTCATTGTCGTTTGTCCGTCAGTGATGAATCTCGTGAAGGACGACCAAAATCAGTAGTGATTCCAAACAACATCGATGCTGTGCGCAAGATGATTGAAGAAGATCGGCATGTCACGTATCGTGAGATAGAAGCATCTCTTGGCATATCACAGACTGCAATACATTCGATTTTGCATGAACATTTAACTGTTAAAAAGATTTGTTCCAGATGGATTCTGCACAATTTGACAGAAGCTCAAAAGGAGATTCATGTAAATTGGTGTAAAGAAATGATAAAAAAAAATTCAAATTGGGAACAGCAAAATCCGTATACAACATCGTTACAGGTGACGAAACTTGGATACATTCGTATATGCCGGAAACTAAACTACAATCCACTGTTTGGATGTTTCAAAATGAACCGAATCCTACGAAAGTTGTTCGTCCACGGAGCACTTGCAAGAAAATAATTGCTTTTTTCTTCGGCCATACGGGACATATCGCAACCATTCCTTTAGAGGATCGAAAAACTGTTAACGTTAAATGGTATACAGAAGTTTGTTTGCAAAGTCATCAACGAAATCAGGAAAAACAACAAAAACCGCCGCATCATTCTTCATCACGACAACGCCAGCTCCCACACAGCATCAAACAACTGATTATTTGAAGGATAAAAATCTCGAATTAATGTCTCATTGCCCATATTCTCCTGATTTGTCACCTAATGACTTTCAAAAAATGCGTGGGCAGCGATTTTCATCACCTCAAGAAGCTGTTGATGCTTTCCAAAACCATGTTTCTGAGATACCAACTTCAGAGTGGAAAAAGTGTTTCAAGAATTGGTTTGAACGGATGGAAGAGTGTATAAATCTTAAAGGCGAATATTTTGAAAAGCAATAAAATAGTTTGCTCCCAAAAAATTCTTTTTTTTTCCTACTTTTTGTAGAAACTTAAAAGGCAACCCTCGTAAAATGTCCGATTCAAATTTTCTACATAATGTGATGAGTATCACAGTTGATAATATCATACATTGAGTTTTATCCTTTCTATAGGACATGATACTGAATCTACTTTTTCTATATTGAGTTAACACATTAAATTGTTTTTGTTTTATGCATGTGCTAATTACCAAAATATTATAACCAGTAACTCTTTTTCACGTTTTTTTTCCTTACATTTTTAAAAAAATTAATATATATGGAGGACACATTCAATGAAAAAGCTACAACACATTATATAAAATTTGTTTTAGCAGAGAAAATGTGATTTCTCTGTTTTAACAGGCTGTCAAAAATAAACTATTGCATTATAGAACAATTATATGAAATCATTAAAAAGTGATGCTATATTATAGCACTGATGTGTAAAAGAATTTCACATTAAACTCTAATATTCTCAATAAAAAATTTTTAAACTTCATTAAAAGTAAATCAAAATTGAATCAATTTTGACATGTGCGCATAAGAGCATTATTATCTTTTCACGCAAAAAAAATAATTAGCACATGAAGTTGAATCAAAAACAACTTTTATTGTTTAAAAGAATCCGAT
Organism: Latrodectus hesperus; assembly: GCA_037975125.1. Lineage (NCBI taxonomy): Eukaryota > Metazoa > Arthropoda > Arachnida > Araneae > Theridiidae > Latrodectus > Latrodectus hesperus. The sequence goes on along the minus strand of JAJQOW010001709.1, from coordinate 810 downwards.
CACACGAGTTTTTTCTCGTAGACACTGGACATTCTTCACGTGTTCACGTGTTCTTCTCTCGTGTCAACATCAATGGCGGAATTATAGAAGTTACCGTTTGAATAGATATAAATATCTGCATTATGTAGGATAAATGTTAAGAGTTAAGTAAGAATTTATCAGTGGATAATGATACAAGTTTAACAAACAAGTATTAACAAATATAAGTTTAAAATACAAATAAGTACATAACAAATATAGAGCATTTTTAATAAATTTGTGATGATAACATCATTACTTATAGCACTCTATTATGACCTTGGATTTCTGTTCACATTAACAATTTATAATGTTTCTTTGTACAGCAGTGTGTTTGCATTGTTTTATATGAGTAATGCATTTTTATTTAATAACCACTATTTTGAGATAAATTCCTTTTTGTTTTATTATTGTTGTTGGTGTTTCAAGAAAAAAATTTGATTCACATTTCCTGTATCATTCTATTTGGCTAAGTTGTCGTAGTACGTACTTGGTAGCTTATTTTTACCAACCAGAATCAATTTGACATCATCTAACCTAGATAATAGAACATATATAGCTAGAATTTGTGGCCCAACTTGGAGGATACGAAAGTCTTTCTCTAACAACTTTCGACACTTCAAAAATACTCTAATTTATTAGGAAAAAATACACAAATCTTAAAAGGTATTAATTTCAAAAATTCGAATATAAATTACACAATTTTCCCCAATGTGAATCAGGAGTTCAAATTCCAAAACTATTAAATATTATTGACCTAAAGTAAAGAAATCTAATTATAAAATGTTTATC
>JAJQOW010001708.1:0-36408 GCA_037975125.1 Latrodectus hesperus | reverse complement strand
ATGGAACTTCAATGTTTGCGATCAGTCCTAGTCCATTAGAATCAGATACACTGATCTTGTTTTTATATTACTATTTGACCTCATATGACATTATATCCCTGCACTCATCTTGTATGCATTGCTGGTATGCTGAATAGCCAATCTTTAATGTACTGACATAAAAGGTCTCTTCATTTGCGATGGAACTTCAATGTTTGCGATCAGTCCTAGTCCATTAGAATCAGATACACTGATCTTGTTTTTATATTACTATTTGACCTCATATGACATTATATCCCTGCACTCATCTTGTATGCATTGCTGGTATGCTGAATAGCCAATCTTTAATGTACTGACATAAAAGGTCTCTTCATTTGCGATGGAACTTCAATGTTTGCGATCAGTCCTAGTCCATTAGAATCAGATACACTGATCTTGTTTTTATATTACTATTTGACCTCATATGACATTATATCCCTGCACTCATCTTGTATGCATTGCTGGTATGCTGAATAGCCAATCTTTAATGTACTGACATAAAAGGTCTCTTCATTTGCGATGGAAATTCAATGTTTGCGATCAGTCCTAGTCCATTAGAATCAGATACACTGATCTTGTTTTTATATCACTATTTGACCTCATAAGACATTATATCCCTGCACTCATTTAGTATGCATTGCTGAGATGCTGAATAGCCAATCCTTAATGTACTGACATAAAAGGTCTCTTCATTTGCGATGGAACTTCAATGTTTGCGATCAGTCCTAGTCCATTAGAATCAGGCATGGCAATTCATCAAGTGCACTCTGCAAAGTTTAGTTTCTATAACGCAACTATGCATGGAACAAAAAAGTGTTCAAAATTAGTGTCTTGAGTAGCAATGGTATTTCCCTTTGGCCGCTGTGTAGCCCATACCTTTACTACATACAAAATGGTGTTAAGAATCGGACTTCAAACACACAGAAAATTTCTTTAACTCGGTGAAAACCCGCATTTGACAACATTTTCCACTTACTTTTAATTTATTAATAGATTCAATTTATTATTTTATATTTAATTTATTATTATATTAAAAAAAACTGCAGGGCAAAACAAAATGTATTCTCGAACAGGAGTCCACTTAAGAAGTATGTGGACTCGATGCCCGAACAAATAAGTCTTGTTATTCGTGTAAAAAAGCATTCAATAAAATAGAAGTCTTGGGTTTCTAATTCGTTGGCCAGTGTTACATACACTTCCTGTCTGATCATAAATCTAATATTAAATAAGAATTCAAAATATTTATATTTTAGTTTTCCTAAAATTTAAAAGAACATACATTTTAAACCTGTCTAAATATATTTAATTAATAGATTTTTATATTGTTTTTTCACAGATTCCTTCCTTTATTCCCGTTTAAGCATTTATAAAATTGATAAATTTCTTGAATTCAATGGATACTTCATTTAAATATATTTTGCAGAAATGAGAAAATAAGGTAAAAACTTATTAAATACTACTCATAATTAAATGTATTTCCTGATAATTAACTTTTAGCGCATCTCAGTTTAATAATGATGTATTACAATATCTTATGTTATGATTACATAGTATTAAGATTCTAAAAATAACAGTTTATTGAGTGTAAGTAATTTAAAAAGTAATCATAGGTAATTAAGACTTATACAAACTATAATTATACCTTTTAAATTTATGATTTATAAAGGTTTCAAAAAGCATGAAGTTTCATATCAGCTGAAATCGTAAAAAGGATTCGAGTAATAACTGAAGAATTGTAAAGGATATTAATGTTTAATTCATATTATGATGCATTTTTGGATGTATTTCAATAATAAACTGTAGTTTTACATTTTAAATATATTTCGTTGCACTGAAGCATAAAATCTAACTATTGAATTTCTCATAAAAATTTTAAACTTCTTCACAGTTTCTGTACAAGTTTTCATTGACTGTAACATTTATTTACTAACAGATAGAAAAGGGGAAAACGTGAAACATTTGATACAAGTCATCTTGACAGATGTAAATGCAGAAAAATGATTCAATAATAATATCTAAAAAGTAATAAAATAATTTTATATTAACGAGAATATATATTGTAAAAATTTTAAGAAAAGGATTACTTTTTAACTACAAATAAGGATATTTGTTTGTCCCTTAAAATAATTTCATGATGGTTACTGAGTTAAAATATAAAAATAAAGCAATTTTTTTGAATAACATAAAAAAGGTAATATTAAAAATTTATTGTTTTTATTTTATGCTTGCAATTTATTTAGAATCATTTTAAGTATAAACAAAATAATTTTTACAAAATTCTGTAATTTTAGAAACACTACCAATTTAAATATACATTAAATATTTAAGAAAATCTTGTATTGAAATTAATTAAAAATTCTTTTTTCCAATAAAATTTTTTCAATATTTGTTAATTAAATTTCATTTTATTTGTGATATTATTTCATTATTATCTAGTAAAGCTGTGAAACATAAAAATCTATGTTTACCAAAATTATAAGCGAATAACTCATTCTCCGAACTTGAAAAATTTTTGAAATTCTGTATCACACAATGAAAAACTAAAATAACGAAATTATTAAATATTACACTCTAAAACTTTTAAACAAGACCCTGTAGGCCCCCATCTACACGACAGTCAATGTAGACTAAGGCCTTCAGTAAACATATATGTTTTCCTGACCGACAGCCCGGTGTTGTGGTGTATACGCCCCAGTTAGATGGTCAGCTTAACACAAAACTCACAGTGTTTAGTTCCCAAGCATGCTTGGTATAAAGTTTATTGATCTATCGAAAGGATGAAAGGTTGAGTCGACCTTGTCCGGCAGGAAGATCGAAACTCGGTCCTGAGCCATGAAGCCTTATCATTAAGCCATTCACACATCTTACTAAATTTTACTTTTCACAGAAAATTCCTGCTTTTATGATACCTATTTACTAAACTAAACTCCATGGCACGACAGCCCAAGTGGGGCAAGGCATACAGTGCCCATAACTGTTTTCATGACCGAGGGCCCTGGAATGCGAAGCATGTATCCCAGTTAGGTGGTCAACCTAATATAATACCCCCAGTGTTTAGTTCCCAAGCATGCTTGGTACTCAGTTAATCGACCCACTCAAGGGATGAAAGGCAACCTTGCCCAGCCCGAGGATCGAACCTCGGACCTGTGTCATGAGGGCGTGAAAGGCTGCCACTAAGCCACCGGGCCTATTTACCATGTAAAAAAGTAATTTTTTTTTATCAAGCATACATGCATTGTTCTCGGAAGCAATTCTCACCTTCTCAAATATATTTTACATGATTTGCAATATTTTTTACCTATGATATTACTTTTAAAGTCACTAGTATTATTTAAGGACTGATTTGATTGCGTCACAAAATTAAAAATGGAACACTGACATTAAACTTAGCACTTGTAATGAAATTGGTTTTATTTTTGGAGTATTTTATTCGATGTCCTTTTATTAATGTCTTCTGTAGTACAAAAATTTTCTCCCAGCGAATTGCTATTTATTTCAGTGCTAGTAAAGAGAAAATGTGACAATATATTATATTTAATATTTATTTTCTATAGTTTTATTTGAAATTAATAATTTTTATATATTATATTAAAATTTCCTTTCCTTTCTTAGAGAAACAAGATACAAAAAAATTAATAATCTTTTACTTTCAATTATTATTATGATAAATTAGTCTTTATCATAAAACGGAATTTCTGAAACGTATCTTTCGTTTTATAACATTTTTAAATTCCATCACAAAAAAATCATTTAAAAGTTTTTGGTGTTTTCAATCCAGATTTATGAGGCATGCCGTCATAAATCACATTAATTCATAATTTTGTAAATTCAATTCATCACGACATTAGAACAAGAATGCATTAACTACATCTTGATTATATTCAATGTATTCAAAAGTTTTGTTCCAAAATTTGTTTCAGGAAATTCATTAAAATGCAATATTATTATTGTTGTCAATGCAATATTATTGTTGTGTAATAATTAATATATACTAACAGTTATTAATAAATAGTTTAATAAGAAACATATAATAAATAGTTTCCCCCACTCTAATACATAATTCATGTAGTAAAAGTATTTAAGTGTTTAAAAAAACAGTTATTTAAACACAAGAAATTTGATTTCCAAGTGAAGGAGTGAAATTCACAATTTTTAAAATCATTAAAGAATTAATTAAAATTTAAGATGAAATCTCATGATTTCTTTCATGATAACCAATAATAAATGTTTGATTCTGTAATATTTATTTCATACTGAATCATGAATACTCCTATTGATATGAGTATTTCATTTATGAATATTATAGTTAATTCAAAATTTATAGTTCCTCAAAAACAATTACCATACCAACCAGCTTAAAAATAGCGCTGATAGGTGTTAGGTAGGTTAAAATTTTATAGTATTAAATTTTTCTTCTCAAATATAGAATGGAGAAGAAAGTACTAATTCAAATGTGATTTTCGTTACTAGACTTAGTTACTTGGTACAAAATTATAAAGAGAATGGATTTGTTTAGTAATTTCTATCAATAGAAAAGGGCTTCTTGGAAACAGTGGAATAACATGCATCATTATTTAAGAAGTAACATCGATAAGAAATTGATCTTATTGATGTAAATAAAAAATTTTTGATGGAATATCTCGAAAACTAACTTAATGGACTTTCAAACACCCAAAAAGTACTTCACTATTCTGCTTTTATTCGCTACTATGTTAAATTTTCTCTTCTGAACTTGAATAAACTCCTGTATTGAAACAAATTAGTTATATTTTTTACGGAAACTGCGCATAATACTTCGTGTTCTGCAAGCACAATTGATTGGAAGGGTTTTCATTTATGTATATTTACCACATAAAGTAACATCGCAGCTTTAAGCAATACCACTTCCCATTACTCCATGAAAAATTTCCGTGTACAAGAATCGACAGAATAGGACAATTCTCACCTTTTCTGATCGTTTCTTGATCAATCTGTGAGTTTTTGATGTTTTTCTGACCCTAAGACACGGGGAGAAAACCATGAGCTATCTTGATCTTGATTCTTGGGGACAGTCTGAGTTCCAAAGGCAATTCGAGCCGATTTAATATGGAAAATACACAAGTCCTCCCCTTTTCTTCCTTCAGGCAATGCGTCACTTCCGGATGTAAGATGAGATTCAAAAGAAGAAAAAAATCGTTTTTGCTTAGTTTCAATTATTTTAAGAATATGAAAATGCAATAATGCAATAATCATATAATTAATATTTTATGATTTTTTTCAATTTTCATGGGCATAAATATTTTCGGTAATTTACGAAAATAAAAAGCATTTAATTTGACTAGGGTAACTTAAATGTTGTTATATAATACTCTTACAGTATGCAGTTGTTTGGAATATTTAATGTTATTGCTTTATAAATAATCTTAATAAAGCTATTAAAGAGCTGAAAATGCTATGCAAATTTTTTAACATATTATCATTTTAATTTAATATTGTTTTTTATAATTCTTAATAATTTTTTTAAGCCTTATTGAAATAATTTCAATTAGAAGGGACTATATACATTTAAAATATTTTTATTTTACTTTTTAAGAAAAATGTTTTGTAGGACTATGGTTATAAAAACATGACATACAAGAAAACTTTACTAATATCATTTATAAGGAAAAGATATAATAAACATTTATATAAAAACTGTTATTTAGTTACAAAAAAGAAAATCAAAAAATGCTTAAAATATATACTTGTTTAATTTACTCAAGTTTTTAGCTTTTTTATTTTGCTACTTATTTTCCGTATCCTTTTCTGCTAATATAGCACAGTTTTCATGGCAACAATGAATATAGTGAAAGAAATAGTAATGTAAATTGTCTTCTATATATTATCAAAAATTGATTCATTAAAATATACAGCTGATTATTAACATGTATTCTTAAGTGTATTCCTTATAAAGTGTTTAATGCGTTCTAAAGCAAGTCTATCTGAAGTTGAGGTTGTAAAACAGCGAAAAAACTGACGTTTTAAATATTCATTAAAAATCCAATTTAATTTTTAGAACCAATAAAGCAAAACATTAAAACAACAGAGCAACTAACAACCATTTATTGATTAAAATAAAAAAAAACATTTATTAAATTGGTATAATGAGTAAAATGTTCGTGGAGACATTTTGAATAAACTGAATAATTTAAACAAGATCTTCAGTTTAAAATGGAATCAGAGCCATCAGAGTCATTCAAGTCAATTTTGGAAATATAACTTAAAATACATTAAATTGTAAGGAACAGAATCTTAATTACATTAAAAAAGAGAAAAAACTTCGTGATAATTTATGTGCATTGAATAAAACTTTAACTAAAATATATAAAAAAAATAATTTAATTAAAATATAAAATATATATTATGTAATATATAAAAATTAATATAAAATAAATTAATTTGGCAAATAACTTTTTTGTTTTATGTTGTAATTGTCTCATTACGGAACAAAAAAATGAATTTTTACTCAAAAAATTTTTTTTCTAAAAAGGAAAACAATAATCAAAAAGATAACCTATTTTCTTTTCTTAAAAAAAAATCACATTTCTTGATAATGTATTAACTTTATCCATTTCCATCTAAGCAAATATAATATAACATATAAAAAAACTTCAAAAGAGAGCATAAATTATTATAATAATAAATCTTAGTTAGTTAAGAATTACTATTGGGTATACAATTTATCATGAAAAGAAACGTCAATGAAATTGCCAAAAATTACAAATTTACTTTTCACTTTTTTTCGCGGAAAAATGTAACACCTGCTCTTAATTACTAGAATGAAGCGTCATACTCCTGTAATTAATTTCAAAATAATGGGTAAAATTAACTTGGGATTAACTTTTTTTATTTTTCTCTCTTCTTAAAAGAATGCAATAAATGTTTTTCTATTGCTTTATGGGGGAATGATAAAAAGAATCGTGTTTAATCTATCTTTAGCCTTGTGATTATTAAGATGTTTCTTTTCTTTATCTTGAAATTTATTATAATTGATGTTTTATTACATGGGGTTGATCCTTGATACTGAGAAAATTATGACCACTAGATTTCAACTGTGTTTAAAAATCAGTGATAATTAAAGCATAAATTTTGAATGATTTTGACTGAAACCACATAAAAAAAATTATTGCTTTATTTAAATTTTATAATTTGAGTTTTTGGTAGTTTTATGGAAACTGTTAATTTATGTTTTAAATATACGTTGTTATGGTAAAGTTTTCGAAAAAATTAAAACGCTTATAGATTAATGTATTTAACGAAAAATAAGATAAAATAATTACATTGTTACATAAAAAGGAAATAATATAATACTTCAAAAGATTAAATATCATATTTTTAACAGTTTTGGTACGTATCTGACCTTATTTCTTTTAAAAATCCAATGATTTATTTAGATCACATTTTAGAATCGTAAACATAAGTAACATGCAAGGGATTTTTTGAAAGTAACATGTAATGTCGCTGGAAATATCTTGAGTGCACTTTAAAAATCTAAACTTTATAGATAGAAAGAGTAATTCAAATCAATATTATATAACGTACAATAACGTACAAATACAATTTCATGTAAAATTGATTTAACTTAAAATTTTCAAAATTTGAAAGTATTATTTAATCTTAGAAATCATCTTTATTTTCCTTATTTATGTGGCCGAGCTGGCAGCCGAACGGTTATCGCTCTTGCCTTCGGTTCAACAGTTCGTGGGTCCGAATCCCCTTTGGGAATGGATGTTTGTAGTGGTTTGGAATCCACTTTAAACCGTAGGTCCGGTCTAATTAGCCCTCATGTGCAAAAAATGACCGTTGAGTGACAAACAAACTTAACAAACCAACCTTATTTATGTGTAAAGGGATATTAAGTTAGAGGTTACATTTCAATCAAAACGTTTTAGTGTAAAAACCTTTTTAATAAGGAATCATCTTTATTGATCTTTATTTTTCCAATGACAATAATGGATTCATAAAACAAGTGATTGATTCAGACTGAAACTAGAGGACATGTAATAATACAGCTATTCAAGCAGTTTCAATATGAGGCCACATTTCAACGATTGTAGTGACTAATAAGGGATGGCAAGATAAGATCTCTACAGGCATAAATCAAATATTTTTTGTAGGTCAGACAACTGGAGACGTGATGACCAGACACTCAGTTTTACTTCCTCAAATGTCCTAGTAATACTGAGAACATGCGATACTGCCTTTCTTTCTGAAACATAGGGTTTCACTGGGTTGGCATGGTAATAACAGACACTGAAAAACAACATTTTTCATTATACCAATTACGTATGAGACCAAGATAATGTCGTAAAAAACATACAATATTCGAATAAAATAATATGTCATGCCGTTTTTAAATCATTTTTATAATGGTTCTGGTCCATGATGTATCGTCGAGTATTTTGAAGCATTGCTGAGCTGACACATTCTAAATCTGCCAATGTTATAAAACTACTTGTGCAGGAACTCATTGCCTTACAAACGACTTAATTTTTTGATTCAAAGTTGATGACGTGTGGGTTTGATCCATGAAGGTCATATTAATAACGCATCGGAACTCTGTTCTAGCAATAATTATGGATCGCTGAGTTTCCATTGGTGTTCCATGAGACTTTCATGAACTCATCTATTATATATTCTGCAGACTGTCATGGGATTTAAACCAATGTGAACACCAATACAGCGGTAAAATGAGCTGCTGTTAAATTGGGTACAGTTTAAAATGTGCTAGCAATAGCCTCTTCTTCTTACACTTCATTACCTCAGCATTTCACCAAGCAACAAAGCAGAAGAACTTTTTGTATCTGAGATACATTTTGTATATTTATTCCTCAAAGTACATTATAGGAGCGTTCCAATTTTAATTTTACATAAATTCGCTTCATTCGCGTGACACTATCTCCTCTTCACGTAATGTCAAATTTACGCATTCAAAGCTTCACATGCTAAAGGAAATAATTTTAATGTTCAGCATGGTAGACGAAGAGTAAATAGTAGATTCTATAAAGAAATGAAAAAAAAATCTTATTGAATAAAATTGTGAAAACCTTAAACATGGCAAAGACAATAGAAACTGTATAGATAATGATGATTGTAAAATCTTATTCATGCTTTCTTAATTTTATGGAAGCAAATTTTATGATAATTATACTGATTAGTTGGTATTTTTTTTTCGGTATCACTATTATGAGATACATGATAAATATATATATATATATATATATATATATATATATATATATATATATATATATATATATATATATATATATATATATATATATATATATATATATGTACGAAAGTTTTTTATTATTGTACGGAGATTTTATCCCACGTTTGCACAAATAATTCTCATAGTATAGTTTTATTTCATAATATTTATAAATTATCACGTCATCAATATATGAAGACTTATAAGTGTTGTAAATAATATAATGCAAGTAATCGCAAAGAAACACAAAGTAAGTCTATTATCGTCTGTAAAACTGTAGTCTTCTAAGACGTCCGCAATCGTCTGCTCTTACAAATCGTCTGCTGCGCTGCCTTCTGATTGGCGGTTGTGTTCAAGCCGTCCAAAATCTATAAATACACCATGTTCTGTTCTATTAGTTCAGTATATGTATAATTTCTTTCTTTGTAACTTGCTTCATTAAATATTCTTTTTGCGATTCATGGACTCTTGTTCGTTTAACGAATTTCAACAGCAGAGCGTGGTTTTCACTGTCATAAATTGAAAGCAGTTTCTAGATTTAATTTATTGCTTGACAGAATAATTTTATCAATAAGCAATGGCTTCGCCGCATGATTTGTATGGAGTAAATCCATTTGATGGAAAGAACTTTCCTGTTTGGCGGCGACGAGTGGAAGCTGTTTTGTCTGCGAAAGAACTGGAAACATACTTAGTTAAGGAGCCCGATGTGAATAAGGAAGCAGAAGTCGTTAAAGGAAAGAAAGCCTACGCATTACTCATGTCACTCTTAAGTGATCAAGTGCTCGTATCAATGAGTGGTGAAAATACGGCGAAAGAATTATGGGAGAAACTTCATGCTGTTTATGAAAGCAAAGGAGCGGTAAACCAAATACTAACTAGAAAACGTCTTGCTACACTTAAGAAAAACAGAGATGTTCCAATGCGCCAGCACATAGATGAAGTTTCAAAATTTGTCGCCGATTTACGAATGTCTGGAGCGGAGGTTAGTGATATTGATACTGTCGTCTATATTTTGATGTCTCTCCCTCCAGAATTCGAAAATGTTAAGGTTGCATTAGAGAATCAACCGAGTGAGAATTTATCGTTAGATTTTGTAACTCAGCGTTTGATAGACTCTGAAGCTCTTTTGAATGATTCGAGAAATAAAACAAGTATTCGTTTTATGAAACAAACTGTGGATACTGCGGCTTTTTCTACGAGAAAAGAACTCACATGTTTTCATTGTAAAAAGAAAGGACATACTGCTAAGTTCTGTAAAAAGAAAACGTGCTATAATTGTGGTCGTGTTGGTCATTTTAAAAAGGAATGTAAATTCAAATCTGAATCTAAGACTGATGAAAAATATTCTTCTGCTCTATCTTTTGCTGCTGGCAATTTGACTTTCGGAAGTCCGAAAAAGTTCATTATTGATTCCGGGGCAACATCCCATATGTGCTCTCAGAAAGACTGGTTTTCATTCATCAAACCGTCATCAGGAACTATTCGATGTGCATCCCGCTCCACTGCACTGGAAGTGAAAGGTATTGGAAGTGTAAAAGGCAAAACATCTAATGGAATTGATATAACTTTAGAAAATGTCCTTTTTGTTCCTGAACTCAATGGAGAATTAATTTCTGTAAAGAATATTGAATTAGGTGGATATAGTGTTATCTTTAGAAATAAAAAAGTGTTCATCGAAAATGAGAAAGAAAACATTTGTTTGGGTTATCGTGATGATAGTGGACAGTATATTTGTGATTTTGTTCCAAATTGTGAAATTTCCCTTACTGCGAAAGAAAATGACTTGGATTTATGGCACAGAAGACTTGGACATTCCTCTAATAAAGCTTTAAAAGAACTTGGATTGCCCACCTTTGATAAATTTTGTGAAGTGTGTACTTTTTCCAAACAAAGTGCTTCTCCTATAGGAAAAGGTCCCAGACGAAGGGCATCCGAAACTATGACATTGATTCACACAGATGTTTGTGGCCCTATTGATCCGCCTATGGCTACAGGTGAGCGTTATTTTATGACATTAATTGATGATTATTCACGTTTTATGGAAGTTCGTTTGCTGAAAAGAAAAAGTGATGTTGTGAATGAGTTAAGATGCTTTTTAAAAGCAAATCCTTCAGTACGGAAAATTAGGTGCGACAATGGAAAAGAATATGTTTGTGGTGAACTCATCAAATGTGCTACTAAATTTGGTGTTACAATAGATCCAGTTCCTCCGTACACTGCACCTTTAAATGGAGTTGCTGAGCGTGCCAATCGTACATTGTTAGAAAAAGGGCGAGCTTTAATATTTGAAGCAAAACTTAGCAAGAAATTTTGGGGATTTGCAATTTTAACTGCTGCATACCTAAGAAACAGAATTCCTAGTAGATCTATAGAAAACTGTACTCCTTATAAATTGAAATATGGTAAAGATTCCGATCTTCAAAACATTCGAGTATTTGGATGCGATACATACGTGTTGGTTCCTCCTTCTCAAAGGAAGAAGTTAGATAAGAAGTCAAACAGAATGATATTTCTGGGATATTCGACTATGGGATATCGTTTAATGGATCCAGATTCAAAGAGAATAGTGATATCAAGGAACGTTGTATTTAACGAAGAAAGAAAAATGGATTTAGAAGATAAAAATATTCTGAATGTGGATTCCATTATTTCGGAAAATGAAGATGATGTTGAAGAAATTGGTGGTGAAGAAAATATTACTGAAACAATTACTACAGAAGAAATTTTGGAAAGACCACAAAGGCAAAAGAAACCACCAGTTAAATATCCTGAACCAGAAGTTTATGAAGCAATGGTAATTTTTGAAGATTCGTTGTCGTTTAAAGATTTATCTGCACTGCCAGAGGAAGAACAGAATCTTTGGAAGAAAGCAATGGATGAAGAAATGCAGTCCATGGAAAAGAACGAAGTTTGGTGTCTTGAAGAATTACCACATGGGAAACGTGCAATTTCATGCAAATGGGTTCTACGCGAAAAACGAGATGGAAAATATAAGGCTCGACTTGTTGCTCGTGGTTTTATGCAAAGAGAAGGAGTGGATTATGATAAAACATTTTCACCAGTTATCAGTATTCCTGCATTACGTATAGTGTTTACTATTATTCTTCAAGAAAATTTAAAAGTTTATTCACTGGATGTTAAAACTGCATTTCTGAATGGTGAATTAAAAGAAATTATTTACATGGATCAACCAGAAGGATATGATGATAATAGTGGCAGGAAGTGCCGGTTAAAGAAAAGCTTATACGGACTTAAGCAGTCACCTCGTCAATGGTATGTAAAATTTTTAAATTTCATTATCAAATTAAACTTTAAACCATTAAATAGTGAACAATGCATTTTTATTCGTCAGTCAAAAGGTGGAAGAATACTAATGGCACTTTATGTGGACGATTTATTAATTGCGGGTACTGATGATAGTGAAATCAAAATTATAATTGGATTATTATCAAAAGAATTTGAAATGTCTAAATCTGGAACAGTTTCTGAATTTTTAGGAATTAAAATTACATTTACACCTGATGGACTGTATCTAGATCAAGAAACATATATTTTGAATTTATTAAACAAATTTAAAATGTTTGATGCTAAAATAGTCTCTACTCCCATGGAAGTAGGAGCAACAGCAGCTGATTTTGAGAAAGGAAATGCTTTTTGTGGACCCTACCGAGAACTAATAGGATCTTTAATTTATTTAGCATATACATCTCGTCCAGATATCCTTTATGCTGTAAACTGTTTGAGTCAACTTCAAGAACACCCTACTGATAGTGCTTGGAGTGCATTGAAAAGAATTTTGAGATATCTGAAAGGTACTTCAACTTTAAAACTGGAATATAAAAAGTGTGTGGATAAAAATTCATGCTTAAATATCTACGCAGATGCTAACTGGGGTGCAAACCCAAATGACAGAAAATCCATTTCTGGTAACATAATTATGTTTAATAATTGTCCAATATCTTGGTCTTGTCGAAAACAAAATTGTATTGCTTTATCTTCTACAGAAGCAGAAATTATTGCCCTAAGTAAAGCCATTCAAGATGCATTGTGGTTGAAAAACATTATTTTGGAATTAACTGATATTAAAGAAATCATGATTTTTGAAGATAATCAATCTTGTATTAAGTGTGTAACAAAGGAAAACAACAAAGGTCGATTAAAACATATAGACATTAAATTAAAATTTATTCAACATATCTTGAATTATCATGACATAAAAGTTTACTATATTTCATCTAACCTACAAATTGCTGATATGTTTACAAAATTTTTATCTAAGTTTAAATTAAAAGAACTTTTACCATTATGTGGATTAAAATTGTATTAGATTATATCATGTTAATGTAAATATTGTGTGGATGGCTTGAACGTTTCTAATTTCTTAATGTATATTTTTTTTATTGATTTATATGATTTTATTGTGCATGTTTCTTTGTGATTAAGGGCGAGTGTTGTAAATAATATAATGCAAGTAATCGCAAAGAAACACAAAGTAAGTCTATTATCGTCTGTAAAACTGTAGTCTTCTAAGACGTCCGCAATCGTCTGCTCTTACAAATCGTCTGCTGCGCTGCCTTCTGATTGGTGGTTGTGTTCAAGCCGTCCAAAATCTATAAATACACCATGTTCTGTTCTATTAGTTCAGTATATGTATAATTTCTTTCTTTGTAACTTGCTTCATTAAATATTCTTTTTGCGATTCATGGACTCTTGTTCGTTTAACGAATTTCAACAATAAGAAATAATTCTGCTAGCCAAACAAAGAAAGACCAATAACTTATGTTAGTTATAAGCAATAAGGAAATAAAATTTATAACAGGAAATACCATATATACATTTATATATAATTTTTGAAATTTTATTAAGTCAGTTTGCTAATTTTAATATCCACTTCGTTGTTGTTCTATACATAATGTGTGAATACATATATAAATTTTACAAAAAATAAATAAGAATATAAATGGCAGATTTTGTAAAAGAAAATGAGAGGAAAACCTATTTTTAATTCAAAAGTAAATATATATTGAAATGTCATACTAAATGCATCGATAGATGGATGAATACACGTTTAATAAATAGGTCGGGAAAAATAATCAGTTGTGATGCTTTATGCTAATTTAAATCCCTATTCGTCACATTGATGAGAGAAAACATTTTTTTCAGAATTTGAAGGTGCTGGAATTTTTAAGTTAGAGACAAACAGCAAGTCGAAAACACGTGAGACTTTACCGTCCCCCTCACATGCCATTATTGTATTTGGAGGATATTACGATCACTCCCTATTTGAAGTGAGCCCATTGCCTTCAGTTAAGACGAAATATCTTCGGCTAGGTTGAGAATCGCATTCTCTGCTTTCTAGTAATGAGAGTGGTACTTTCTCGACAAGGCATAATTTAATCGGCACTTTTTTATTTCCAATGACAGATTAGAAGACAACTGTAATCAGTAACAAACATTAAGACTAGAACAAGGACAAAAGTAACATGAACTCAAATAACAAAACTGAAACAACAGTAAATCTCTAAATTGTTCAACTTGTGCCCAGTTCTCCAGTATCTCTCCCACAAGTGCCCTGAGTTCAGTTCAAGGTAATAAATAAAATGGTTCATGTCTACTTTTTTTCATGCATCACACAATTGGCAAAGAAGGTTTGACATTATTTTCACAAGATATAGATGTTGAAAAAGAAATTCGTGGCCATTAGTGAGACGAAACACGGCAAGGTTGTTCCTATGACCAAAAGGGAATATTTATGATTTCATCTATCCCTTTTCTCATTTGTCTTGTTTTTGCTTGCCTTTTTTATACTTTTTCAGAAATCTAATCTAAAATGTTTTTTTTAATTAACTGTATGGTGGCATATAAAGAAATTGGTTTATCTGCTATTTGATAAATTTTGTTTGCTTTTCCTTTCCCATTTAATCGACATCGTTTTATGTATTTTCCATTTCTGCCAACTGAAGCCCCAAAACTTAATCAATCATCTAGAAACATTGAGTCATGGGCAAGTGACCAGTTAGGCACTTTTGACACTATCGCATCTTGTGACATCTTTTGACCCTTCTTGTGACACTTTAGGTGTTCAACGTCTCGTGAAGATCATGTCAGCGATCCTGTATTGAAAATAAGAGAAATTTCACTAGATTCAGCTGCAGAACGACTTTCTTTGTCAGTACCTGATATGAAAATCACTACCCTAGATTCAATTTCCCTGATTTAATTTGTTTAACAGCTATACTGAAAAATATTTCTCAACCTAAAATTATGATAAGAAATAAATTTAGGATTTAAACTTTATTTTCTCTTGAAATTATTCAGTATAAACATGTTTTAATATGAAAGCATAAATGTGAACATTGTGGTTTCTATGAGCTTTAAAGAATCTGGATTCAATTATATACCAGTATTGTTTCACCATTTCAATATGTAACTCAAATTTCAAGTATTTGAACTAAATAAGATTTCTAAAAAGCTTATCCCCTTGCGAACTGCGGAAAATGATAAATTTAACATCATTCCCCCAACCGTTTACTGAGTGAATTTTCCTGTACATTTTTTAAACCTCTACATTTCAAGGCCCTTAAGGTTTTGTTCGACGAAAAACTTTAGATTCAGAATTTGAAATTCATAGACCCCCGACCAGATGACGATGACAGTTTGCCAATTCTTTAGTGTCGAGCGGAATCTTTTTTCATGGCCTTCAATTTTCTTTTATAGCATGAAATCTTCACTTTATTTACTGTGCTGAGATCTTCGGTAAGAGCGTTAACGTCTATAAAGTAGTTTTTGCTTCTTCTTCTTCTTCTCGCGGAAGCTTAAAAGTCCGGATCTGCTGTCTGGCTTTTATCCAAATCACTTAAAAATTTATTCAGATCACTTAAAAGTATTTAAAGTGTTCTGTAATATATGAGCTATATATGTCGTTAAAGTATTTTCTGATTATGGTCATTTATGTTTCAATGACCCAAATTAATAGAAACAGGAACACAAGTTTTCCAAAATTAAAAGAAAACAATAAAGTTTATTATCCCCACGTCAAATTAGGAATAGGGAAATATTTTTCAACATTAAATGTAAATACTTATTAGATGAAATCATAATAAATGTCAAATACAATGCTGACTGTTTATGATATGCGAGAAATTCCATGCTTTATTTAACAAACTAGGGCATCTGTATAAAATTATGTTTCCTGTATGTCTTCCAAACATTGTCTGACATTCAATTAAAAGCAAATTCATGGAATGGAAAGAAACTTATATCACAGTATGTAGGTTTTTATTTAGTATAGGTTATATTTTCAAAACTTTATGTATAGTATTTGTGATTAATTTAAAACATAACTAAAATTTGATTTAAGCACACTGTAAAGGAGTTATTGAAGCGAAGTATAACTTTCCGAAATCAAACTAAAAGAAATTTATTCGGAGATTCTAGCATATACAAGTATTACATCTTATGCTGTGAAACACCAATTTAAACAAAAAGTATTATTATTTTTTAAATCACATTTCCCCCGAAATTTGTATATGCGTTTTATTTTAATTCCTACTGTCCGCGGATGCGGATACAGTTAGCCCGCTCATATATTGCGTAACTTTCAAGTCATTTATTATTAATTATATCTCTGCTTAATAAATAAAATATATTTGAAAAAGTTGTCTTGAAAAAAATAACATGGTTAATGTTTTTGTCAGGCATCAATACATCATGCATAAGCATTTTTGACTTTTCATTTTCAGAAATCGTAAATAATAATTTGAAGCTAATTTGAATAATTTGAAGCTGTTTATTAGGAAAATAAGGAATAAGTATTCTAAAGTAGAAGCGAACTCAGCTCAGACTTCACAAAATAGAAACGTTAATTTTTCTTCTGCCCGAACTCAGTTCGGGCATCACAAATACTGCACGCAGTATTTGCCCGAACTGAATTCGTGCGACACTGGCAAGGGGTTAAGGGAAGGTGTACAGCTTACTGGTTAACCTGCAAACTTATGATGATGGTACTTTAAGAGAAATTGCGTATGTTTAACTATTATGCATCAAATAATTTTTAATTTAATTTTAAGTAACTTTATTAATTATAATAAACTGTTTTAAAGTAAGGAGTATACTTCGAATCATTTAAATAAGCCATAGATTAATAACAATTTATTATTGATTGTTTCTTATTAGAAATAGTAATTATAATCCTTAGTTGATTTTTCAAAGATAAATATGGCATATGTCGTTTTTTGTTACAAAGACATTCATGTATTATTTAATATAAGCCGCAATTTTAATAAGTAAGAGGTTTCGAGTTTCTTTAAAAGGGAAATACTGTAGTAAATGACTCGAATTTAAATTTTCAAAGTTAAATGTCGAGTAAATAATTAGATTTCAAATTAAATCTTACAATGAAGCTTTCCTATTTATCATTTCCTTTCTCCTATTAAAAATAAAATAAATGAAAATTCAAGAAATATAACGGAATTAAATTTTAAAAGAATTTTCCTGAAATAATTTTTATGTACTTAGTTTTTTTAATTTTTCATTTTCTGAATATTCTGTAACTATCAAGATTTTTTGAAAGTGAGCTGAACATGAAAATATGTGACAATTATTACTTACAATAGAATTTAGGTGATAAAAATTAGTAATTAGTATTACTATGTGATATAATATTTCGAATCAACTGCTAAAATGTAGTCTTTCTGTTTCTCTTTTTCTAAAAGAATACAATGAATGATACCCCAAGAAAAGTAATGGAATTAAATTTTAAAAGAATTTTCCTGAAATAATTTTTATGTACTTAGTTTTTTAAATTTTCCATTCTCTGAATGCGATGTGGCTATCGAGATTCTTCTAAGTGAGCTGAACATGAAAATATGTGACAATAAATACTTACAATAGAATTTAGGTGATAAGAATTAGTAATTAGTGTATTATCATGTGATATTATATTTCGAATCAACTGCTAAAATGTAGTCTTTCTGTTTCTATTTTTCTAAAAGAATACAATGAATGATACCCCAAGAAAAGAAATGGAATTAAATTTTAAAAGAAACTTCCTCGAAGAATTTTTTTGTGCCTCGTGTCTCTTAATTTGTCAGGTTGTCAATACTCTGTGGCCTTTGTAGAATGCACTTTGTGTTTATTAAAAGAATGGAATATAAAAAGGGCAAGGAGGATTCAAAAGAAAATCCTTTCCTGAGCCAATTGGCTCATTCCGTGGTGTCTTTCTCTGCTTGGACGAAATCCAGGGCAAGCCCCATTTTGTTTTTACCATCAATCATTGAATGTGGTATGGGTTTCGCCAGTGACGTCAAAAATATGGACGGAATCCTGATAACGATGAAATGCTGAGCATAAAAGAATGTAAAAAGACGAATGGCAACAGCAAAAATACAGTTCCATTTTTTTTAAATGAAATGGTATAATCATTTCCATATGGTATGGTGATGGAATATTTTTTATTAAAAAAAATATGAATTATTCAATTTCAAATGTGTAAAATGCGTCTTTTGAAAAAATTAAGGGATTATGTTTAAAAAAATGTTTAAGGGTAGAAATGCAAAAATGATAATAAGCATTTTTTTTCCGGTGAAAAGATATGATGATGACCAAACAGCCTAACGCCGTTGGCGATGCATTTTAATATCCATTCAGTAAAATGCATTCCTGAGAGAATCATCATCGGTAGTGGGCCGTATTAACGTGTCGAAAGGGAGGAAACCCAAAAAACACTGATGTGCTCATAGCGAATGTCTTTTGTTCAAAAGGAACAGTCGCAGCATCCATCACTTGTAGTTGAATTACGACTAGTATCGAACTCGAAACCTTTTACACAAAAAAATGGTGTCCTGCTCCGTGGCTATGGTAAGCTATGGTGAAGTGATTAAAGTCTTATTTTGCATTAATTAAAAAATTGATTTTCTTGTTATAATCACTGTTATTGAAAAACGCAATGAAATATTGCTCTACACCATGGGTTCCCTAACTTTTTTCTCATGGACCACTTTCAATGTTTTTCTATTTTCGGTAGACCCCTTGCTGCTACATTTCTACTGTATTCCCAAAACTCCTAAAATATATCACCCTAAATTGGGGGTGTTAAGAAGAAGAAAAAAAGTAGCACATTTTCTTGTGTCCTATTTATTAAAATATTACTTTTGGTTATACAAAATTAAAAACATTTATTATTACAAACAATCACAACAATTGACAAAAAATCAATAATGAACTCTGAAATGTAAATCAACAATAAAAAATAGTCATACGTTTCATAAAACGGATGTACTTGACGAATTGACAGCAAATTATCAATATTTGGCTTCAGTTTTTTGAGAAATAATCTCAAATCTCCCTTTTTTGTGATGTTCAATCTGCTCCTTTTTTTGTTAACAGGTTGGTAACTAAAACGTCTTTCGACAAGATATGACGAAGAAAACACACTATCAAAATTTTTCTCGCAATTTCCCAAAGCCCTGGATAATTTTTTGGGATATCTTTGGCTGGCAGCTAAAATGATTAATAGCCTTTTTTCAATTTCACCTTCAGTTCCTCATTGGTGCTGAGTTCAAGTAGCTGCTCTCGTAATAGCACATTCGCCTCTTCCGTTTCATGAAATGGGGCTATGATCCATGGAGGTATTTCCATCGTCAGAATATCTTTAAATCTATTTTTGAAGTCATCATGCAGGTTATTTAAATGTTGAGTGTAAGTCTAAACATCCTCATCAAGACATTCTATCTGTGACAAGTTTGAAAACTGGGAGAATTCGCGACGACTAATATTTTACTTCATTAATTTCAATTTACCAAGCATACTTGTACTACTATCTATTATTCTATTCAATTCTGTGCTTGAACTGAGTCTCAAATATTTTTGAATATCTACCTCGTGAATGATTCTGCCTGCATACGTTGATAGGTAAATCCAAGCCAAAATTTTTGTTCTTTATTATGAAAACCAGAGAATTTTTCGTGGACCCTCACTTACAGACAGAAAGTCAATGAGAAGAAAAGGCTTTGTTTTATTCCTATTGGCTATCAGGTTGTGCCTCTATTTCATTCTAGAATGTCGGGTACTCTGCATTGAGTGCCAAGTGCCCGCTGGGAACTGTAATCTAGGAGCGCGAGCCTTAAAAGGCTCTCCAGAAAGCAAGACACAATGTTTGAGAGACGAATGCTTTACAAAGGTGGGGCATTCAAACCTACAGTGATCTACGCAGTAGACCACTGTATCACAGTTCGGAATACACATTTGAAATAACAGAATTAATGGGATAGGATCAAATGAAACAGAAAAATAAATATTAACAAAATCTAAATAAATTTAAGTAAGAATGGCTGAAATATTTACATAATTTACAAACAGAATTTGATTATAGTTAATGTAATTTAGGAGTTTATAATAAGAGAGAAGAATAAAATGCAATTAGATCTTTACATGTCTTGAAATTTAGTTATGTACTAAGTACTAGTAATTTTGGAAATTGAAAAACAGGTGATTTGTTTGTTTGTTTGAAGAATACTTGAATTGAAGAATTTAGTTAATTTTCGAGATCTGTTGACTCTGCTTCTGAGTTATAAGATTCCTGTTGGTGGACAGCCAGATCTTTACACATTTGGAGACCTTTTTTATGGAGGAAAGTAATTAGTTGTAGTAATTTTTGTGTTCTGAACTTGTTCGTTTTGCAGAATTTTAGGAACTGGTAGTTGGTTTGAATAGATGATTTTTTGATATGTAGATCTTTGGTTTGAGGACATTCTGTGATATAATGCAATAGTGTATCAATTTGGCCACATATGCAAGATGGAGATCTGGATTTGTTAATTCTGTGGAAGTAGCTAGGGCAGGGCGCATGGTTTGTTAAGATACAATTTAAATAGGAATTGTAATATAGCACATCTGATGAAACTTTTGGTATTAGTGTTCTTGTATGGTGACCATTCGGCGAGTTCTTCCATAGAGATTGCCAGCTTTGCTCTATATAATTTTTAATTTTTGATTTTGGAGTGGCTCTAGACCACTTTAAAGGTGTCAACGGAAGAGTTGGATAGGTTGCTGCTTGTTTTGCCGCTTGATCAGCTGCCTCATTCCCCGTGATTTCAGTATGTGCTCTTAACCAACTTTGTTGGATGTTCATATTCTGGTTGTGAAAAAGCAAATTTTGAACTGATCTTATTACTGGGGATTTGTGTAGCGGGTTATTTAAAGCCATTAGGGAAGATAAACTGTCTGTCCAAATTGTGACACTTTGTAGTTGATGCTGGATCGAATAAAGCAGTGATTCTTTTATTGCTAGGCTTTTGCCTGGAAGACTGAATTATACTTGTGTAATTTTATGAGATGTTGATGCAGTAGATTGGAGTCTTCAAAAACCAAAAATGCTGCTTCTGTTTGATTATCTAAATGAGACCCGTCGGTAAAACTATTAAATCTTGTTGTTATCATGATTGGATTAAATGACGCTTTTGGCAAATTGAAAATTTTAGTTTGATGGCATCTAAAAATCAGATGTAATTCATCTTTATTGTATGGATATTCATAGTTAGAGAAGTACAGGGCAGTGTTGTCTTCAAGAGTTGCATCTTGGCACAATTGTAGGATTTTTGTCTTAACTGAGTTGCTTTTAATGTTAGATGTAGGGGTGGAAGACCTCCCAAAACGTTTGCGGCAGCTGTTGATGTTGTTTTGAATGTCCTAGTTATTAGTATGGAAAGTGTCTTTGCATTGATTAGAGTTGGGCTTTTTTCCTTGAGGTTAATGGCAAAGCCCAAGCTGAAGAACCATATGAAATTATTTTTTATATTACGGTGCTATATATTATTTTTAGAAATTTACTATTTAATCCCCAATTATAATCAATCATTGAGCATACGTTTTGTGCGATGGGGAGAACTTTTGGCTTAAGCGATCTGATATGAGCGAAGAAATTTAGATTCTTATCTATTTGGACTCCTAGATAAGGCAATACTTTTGTATGCATTAGGCTTTTACCTAGAAGGATTAATTTTGGATTAGATCGTAAGAATTTATCATGTTTTCTGATTATCATAGCCTTGCGTTTAGGGAGGGAAATCTCCGTCACATTTTGCTTCCAGAAGAGTTCCAGGAAATGTTCTAGTGTACCATTAATGCATCGGTTTAATTTGACAGATTGAATTTAATCTAGATTTTTCATTAGAGTTAAGTTCCTGGTATGTAAGAGGTAAGCCAGTGGCCGTATGTAACGTGTCGTAAGGTACTTTAATGCCCACTGTGTCAATTACTTTTGAGGGTCTTTTTCATAGAAAATGAACCTTATTCAAGCATTATTCAACATGGATGATTCTTTAGCACCCCTAAATAGAAATTCATCTGCAGAAGATTCTAGTGGATAAGTAGAAGCTCATCCACTGGAAATTAGAAACTCATATATCGATCGCATAGATGACTGAAACCCATCAACCATCTCCCAATGTTCAACCGGGGCTAAGATCGAACACGAAACATTTTGATCTGTAGAACAGTGTCCTGCCATTATTCCATGGAAGTTTTTTCGTTGTATGATTCATGAATTATGATTGTCTATAATATATCCTTGGCGAAAGCAACATACGGATATCTGAATCCTCTGCAACACATTTAGATGTTTTGAAACACATTTAGATGCAGGCTTTTTGCCTAAAAATAAATGTTTTAATTGTAAAAAAGGAAGAAAATGCATAAACTTATTCAACTTATATTTTATATCTTGAATAATAGTAGATATTACATAAATGATTTTTATAATGTTACATTCAAATTTACTACTTTTCCTATTTGGTACAGGGACCTCTGCTGGTGTTTACTTTACTTTTCCTATTAAATATTTTATTTAGTGATAAATACTCTATTTTCACATTTTGAAACATCTGATGTGATTTTTTATTAAAGGTATATAAAAGAATCGAAACAACAGGATGGGGATATTCTCCTACTTTTATTATTCATGATTAAAAGAACCGACAACTAATTAAACATACAAAAAAGCTCAAACACCTTATTTAACTTAAGGAAGTAAAAAAGATTTTCGTAAGTCAATTGTGTGTTCCTTTCGTTAATTCCCTTCTCCTTAAGTCACTGGAATCTCATCCCCAGTGGTTGTTTCAGAGATTAGGCTTACAAGTGTATGGTTGTGGTAAATGGTTTTTCTTTGGCGATTTATTAAGAAAGAAAAGCAACTAATTTATGGAACAAGAGATTACAATGACAGTCATCACTACTGAATAAAGCAAAAGAAGGTGGAAAATATGTTGCAACTCAGAGAAATGTTGTAGAAAAGGATGTGTAATAAATGTTCGCAAATTTATATCTATTAATTATGAAAAAAAAAAGATTTTTCTTATTTGTTCTTTGGTCTAAGAGTATTTACTTACTCGCAATGCATTAATCCTGAATGAGTATTTGTATGCATTTTTTAAAAAGCATATTCAAATTGAAAGTGCAATTCAATTTTCAATAGAAATACTTATTTTTAAACACATTAGTATATCGCACTTGTTATTTATTTATCCAAATAAATTCATCTTTATATTTAAAGAGAAAAATGATTGATGTACAAATATTCTAAAGTTATTTCCTTAAAAAGAATACTAAAAAATATCAATTTATACAAATTGCAAAGTAACTTAAATTTTCTGACATAAAGTTATGCAGTATAATCTTACATGTTTCCAAACTCAACTAAATTCAAAATATTATTTCTTTTTTTTGTATTGCGTATTGAAGTTTTCTTGTAAGAGGACATTTTTGAAAGCCATTAGAGAACTTGTGAATAGTGGCTCAATCACTGGTATTTGCCCTTTGTAAAATAAAAAATTATCATTGGGTAAATAGCAGTCATCAAAATAATTGCTTACAATTTTGTTGAAATATATTATTAAGCATTATTTCTAAGCATTATTAGGATTTTAAATGCTATCAAATATTTTATAAATATAATCATAATGTTTCATTTAAGATATGGTTTAAATTTTATTGCGAAAAATATATTGTATGATAAAAATATATATTTTTATTCCAAATAATATGAAATTTTAATCTAAACTTTATTAGTTTTCTTAAATATAAAAAAATACTTTCTGTACTTTGTTACATTAATTTTGATATTTTTGAGAAATTAAACATATTGTGATTAATTTTAAAAATATATTAGAATTAACAAGGTATTTTAAATAATTAATCGCATTATTATCATGAATACTTTAAAATTTGTACTTCATAGTGCTGTTTATTATGAAAAAGCAAGTTATAACTTAAACGTAACTATTATTAATTAAGAAACTTTATACTGCTTCTAAGGATAAATTTTAAGGAAAAATAAAGGAATTTAAAGAAATGTCAACAAACAGTTAATTCCTTAAAATGTATCCTTAAAAACACTAAATCTCCGAAGCAATTCAAATCGAAAAAACTTCAGAAATCAATAATACTTTTATCTTGTATTTTAGTGTTTGCAAAAATAAATATTTTATAGATGCCACAAATTTATTTCATAAGATCAAAGAAGCCAGAAATCAATTCTAATCTATGATGGTGCTTCCGGCGAACACTCACAGAGCATGCCTTCAAGACAAAGACGAATCTCGCAAAATGGAGACAAAGAACCGACTTAAAATGAAAAGCAATACATAAATTTCGCAATATTAAATTTAAAATAACATTTATTCTCAGGAGAAAAGGCACTAAATTCTAAAGAAGATACACAATTTAAAAAACAGGACAAATAAAATTTCCAAAGAAGTAAAAAAAAGTCTCATACAAATAGTTTTCTTGGTTATTCTTTGATTTTGATCTACTTAAACATTCATACAGTACTATAACTCCAAGATAAAAGCTAGTTTTTCTGTCCTCGGATGAGGCATGAAAAATTCATTCCTAACTCAAGAGAAAGAAAGAAATATCACACGAATAAAAGAAAACTCTCCTTCTTTTTGAGCCTCCGTCTGAACATCCTTATATGTAACTGACATGTGTAGTGTTGCCTCACCTGAACAGAGAGCAAGATAAATTCATAATGTTTTAATAAATCAACCAGCTTTTGTGGCCAACATTAAATGGAAAAAGAAAATGACGGATGAGGCTGTGTTTTACCTCTTTCTTTTATTCACTTGACTTCATATGGTAATAAGCAAAAATACTTTTGAATTAAATTTTTTTATTCTTTTCTGGGTGAAATGTTTTCAGAATTGGCGAAACTTGAAATTTTCATTTTGTATTTTTAAAAGATCCATAATTTTTATTTAAAAGAGAATCGAATAAAAATGCTATTATTTTCAACAGTATAAGGATGCATAATTTATCAATCGATTTTGGAATTTTTCGGTATATATATATATATATATATATATATATATATATATATATATATATATATATATAAATATAATATATATATATATATATATATATTTATATGTATATATATATATATATATATATATATATATATATATATATATATTATATATATATATATATATATATATATATATATATATATATATATATATATATATATATATATATATATATATATATATATATATATATATATATATATATATATTCTTTCTAATGGCGGACACAAGAGTGTTGAAACCTATGCCACAACAAGACCAGAGACTGATACTCATTTGTCGTTACTCAGCGGACACCTATGAACCAAGTCACGAAGACGAGTAGCTTTACCCCCGCCAAACCACCACAAACCCGTTTATAGGGTGGGCCACATTCATACAACATCACAGAAGAAAGGACAGAGAAATACAAAGAAGGAAAGAAACATCCATGCCTAATCCGGGATTCGAAACCGGGACCAACAGCTAAGGAGTCAGGAACGCTAATCACTCAGCCAATCGGTCAGCTTATGTATGTATGTATATATATATATATATATATATATATATATATATATATATATATATATATATATATATATATATATATATATATATATATATAAATGTATATGTATATATATTCTTTAAACGCTGCTATGCGCACTTGTTAAAAATATTTCCTGAAACATTTAATTTAATTTCTACTTTCGGGCTTAATGTATAATTTCAAGTCTTCACAGGAAAGCACAATACAGATACAAATTCTAAATGAGGGATTTCATGTCACCATCTTGGACTGTGCGTTGCCAAATGTGCATTTTAAAACAAATCGGTGAACGTGTTATTTTTAATTCTCTTTAGTCTTCTGTAGATTTTAAATGCTTTTCAATTTGTTTTGTTTGTATTCTACTAAATCTTGCGCAAAAGAAAATATTACTGGAAGGCATTTTAATCGTCTCACAAAATTTATTGATATCTCAGGATTTTTGCTTAGAATTCTGTTAAAAGCCTAACCACTTGTTATTTCGATTATAGTATGTTTATCCAATAAATATTTTATTTGCATTTTTTTTGCTGTACAAAGAATTATTATTGACTTGTAATGCAATAATTATATGAATTTATGTGTAGGTGTTTAAAACGGAAAAATTAATTTTCTACTATATTATTCTTGTTTAAAAAAGAAACTTTTTCGACAGTTAATAAATTAATAAAAGACATATCAAAGAAATTTAAATTTAAGCATTGGCACTCCTTGAAATGTTAACTTCATTTGTATATTAACCAACTATCCTGTACTAAAAAAGTGCTAAATTTTATATAAATTTATCTATATAAATTTCTACCAGGTCACTAAATAAATATATAACTCTATATAAATATCTACCAGAAATTTAAAAAAAATGTGTACTAAATTATTTAAATATTACCCCATTTGTAAATTTCCGGCAGTAAACATATATATATATATATATATATATATATATATATATATTTATTTATTTATTTATATATCGGGGGCTTAGAAATATTTATACATTTGATGTAGTATTTAATTAAAAATTGTAAAAGGTAACCTGAAATATTTTAAAATGAAATGGAATAAGATTTTACCAAAAATAGTGCAATTAATTTTGTTGATATAAAAATTTATAATGTATTCATCAGTATTAGTCATTGCATTATATAATTTAAAACTTTTTTAAAAGTTATTTGAAATTCCTGAAAATGGAATAAAATATATTTAAAATACAGAATTGGTGCAAATAGTTACATTGTTCTGGGTTAGGTACTGGGAAGTATTAGAGGACAAACACATACACATGCACTTTCGTTGTAATAAAATAGTTTTATACTTGTTAATAATATGCTTGTGAATGCAGTTTGACTATCTTCTGAAATTCATCCCAAAAAATAAATACACGCGTTATATATGTTAAAATGACTTCCAACAGCTTTTATTGATTCACTAGTTTCGTTATGGAATCTTCATAGTTATATATTTGACTGTAAAACGATATGTTGGAATTTTTTATTACCTCTGCAGAGTTTTCTTGTGATTTGCTTCTATATTTATGGATGTTCTTGGTTTTCAGCTGAATTTTAGAATCATCCCCACTTTATGAATAACAAAATGTCTATTACATAAGATTTACTGAAATTTTTTTTGTTCTCAATGGTAAAGCTAATTGAAATTTTAAAAGTACTCCTATATATATATATGTATATATATATATATATATATATATATATATATATATATATATATATATATATATATATATATATATATATATATATATATATATATATATATATATATATATATTTATATATATATATATATATATATATATATATATATATATATATATATTCAGTTGCAATCTTTTACTATTTTTTAAAATTTTATTTTATCAGCTTCACATAACCTCTTGTTGTCATTTATTAAAACATTATTATCAAATTCTATAGCTCTCTTTATACTTAATAAAATTCTACTATTGCTATTTATGCTTTCTTATTTCTTCATTATTTTCATATCTATTCAACATTTGGTATAACATTCGACTAGTTATAAAGAAGTCCTTAAAAATATAAGGGGAATAAAAATACATTTTTACTGATTTTTTGTCCTACAGCATTCAATAATTTTTCTCAAATATTAATGTACTTTATAATTGTGCGTTCAAATCATTGGTGAAATTTTTTTATCTTTTGATTTTGTTGATTTGTCTTGATAAAAAAATACACAGAACCAACATTTATATATATTGAAGATGATATGAGAAATAGCTATCTTTCCGAGCATTGTTAATTGATTAATTTTAATGCTATTTTTTAAATCCCGAGTAAAATGTTTAACATTATTGCATGATGCTTCAAAGTAACACTTACTACTGATATTTTTGTTTTTAAATAAACTGGGTTTTAGTTGCTCGCTTGTGGTTTGATATTTTAGGAACACACTGTATACCCTAATTTATCTATGCAAATGGTGGGCTGTCACAGATAATCCACAATATATTACGTAAAGTAAAAAAATCGACGCAACACGCACACAAAAAGCATTTGTGTAGTTTAAATGACTAAAAGCTAATATAAACACATTTATTGCTTGTTGAGTATTAAAATAATTCACTGTTTATGAATTTGTTCAAAATTTTAATCGTCAGAAAAGCAGTCAGAATGTTTTTATCTTTTGTATGGCATTGTACTCTTTAGAAATTAAATTTTAATTATTTCCAAAATAGATAGAAATTATTAGAAATTAAATTTTTTATTAACTATAATTTAGAGATACCGTCAATAGATAGGTGATTGACAACTGTTTTTTATTTCACTAAAGCTTATTTTTTGATTGAAATTGAAGACATATTTATGTGATGATAAGTCTTAAACGTATAATAATTTAGTTCCAAGCATAACTTTTAAAAAATACATTAGAAATAAATAGATTCGATAACTCAGATTTAAATACAAATTACGTTAAACGAGTTAGTATTAACTGCAAATTTATTAATTATTGAAATCAAATTTTTAATAATATTTTAGCTCTTCTTTGTTAGAAATTATTACAAAACTCTTTTAATCATTATTCTACCAAAACAATGCTTTTTCATTCTCTCATTTCAGGGCGGCGCATTGAGGAATTAGATCTGCATTTTATTATCTTTATCCTCTTTATTTCTATCTCGTGTAATGATTTGATCTCTATCTCCCGTATTACTGCAGCTGGTGCCCGCGGTAATGTTATTAAGATACAAAGCAAAACACAGGCATTTTTCTGTTGTTTCTCAATTTTTTTATCTGTCTTCCCCAACAACTTTAGAAGCATGAAGTCTTGGATATCTGATATCCACAATCTATCAGTTTAGAAAACATATATTATTAAGAAGATATAATTTACCTACTCTAAGCTCAAATCCTTTAATTTACTCATATTAGCAATTATTTTTTATACTTTGTTCTTTGTTGATTTAAAAATTTGAATTTATTTATAGGTGTTCAAAAATAGCTCTAGAACAACCTTCTCGTAAATTTTTTTTGTAAGATATGGGGAACTGTAGAAAAACCTAAACCTCGCAATGTTTAATTTATGAAGATCTTGACCAGAAAATTGCAGGTTTGTTATATTTGACGCAAAATCTCTGATTTAATTGTAAAACTGGTATTATTAAAGTAGCTTCATCAGAGGATGTTTATGTATTTTCTGATTTTTTTCCAAATTTCTGGGGCGTTTAATTTATAAAAAAGTATCCAATACGTATCTTCCTGAAAAAAACTATGTTCATTAAAACGTGAAGAGTTAAAAATCCTGGAATTGTATTTTTGGTAATCAGACCTATTCAAATGGGAGAAGGTTCTAAAATCGAGAGTTATCATCTCCTGAGTGGGATACTTGTACATTACTTTACTACAAAGTTGAGATTGCATTGTAACTTTAAAACTAATAGCCGTTGTTTGTTTCAGTGAATTCAGTTCCTTGTTAGAGACCAGTGAATGGTTCGCAAAATCATGATTATTCGTAAATTAGAGTTTCATAAAAACGAGTGTCAATTGTATAAAACATAAAAAAGAAGCATACGCTTAATCTCAAGAAGCAAGCAAAGATTCTTTGTGTTTTACGTGAATATTAAAATCGAGTTCAAACATTGTACTTTACGCAAATATTCAAAACGGGTTCAAACATTGTACTTTACGCAAATATTCAAAATGGGTTCAAACATTGTACTTTACGCAAATATTCAAAACGGCTTCAAACATTGTACTTTACGCAAATATTCAAAACGGGTTCAAACATTGTGCTTTACGCAAATATTCAAAAAGTGTTTAAACCAACATAAATTATATAAAGCCTTATAATTTTTTCAAAAAGTTTAAATTAACTACAAAGTAATTATTTTAAATTAATCAAATTACAAAATCAAATATGACAGATGTTTTAAGGTATCCATAAATCGATATTTTGATATAAGTTTAATTCTGCTTCGTGCAGCCATTTTCAATTCAACTCTCATTAAATATTCGGTTGGCAAACGGGATAGTTATTTTATTTACATTAATAAATGAGCAAATCATTGATTAAAAGAAAATTAGGGGTATTCAAAGCAAAAATGATTACTATATTTTTATTGAAATACCTTTCCTTAATTTAAAAGAAATTTTTATTTTGTTAATAAACTATTGCTAAAATAAATTAGGATAGATTGTTTCTTTTCAAACTATCATAAATAATAGATTAATCTTTCCTCATTTAATCTGTAATTTATAGCAATATATCTATATAAAATAAATAATGTGTAAACTAAAAAAGAAGAAATAGGAAAAACATTATTGAATAAATAATTGAAGTATAGAAAAACAACAAAGATAGTAAAATTATTTTGCATTTTACTTCACAATTCCCTAAACTATCAAAATTTTCATCGTGAATGAGAATTAAGGAATCAATTAAATCAAATTACTGGCATGGCTCACTTTTTAAAGAATTCTCTGTCTTCCGCTCTGTTTACAGAAACCGAGAAAAAGGACAGTTCCTCTGACAAGTTTGTCAGGGGAAGTAGTGACGTAAGTGCTTCAAACAAAACCTTCCCCTAACTAGCTCGTATAGCATTTCCCCACACTAGAATCAACAGAGGGACACCCCCTACACCACCTGATCAATCCATGGACTTTGACGGTCTTCACTTCACTTCATAACCGCAGGGCACGAAAGGGGTAAGCAGGAAATCCTAAGAGAGGAGAGTAAGAAGGCTCTGTGAGCAGCAAATGCAATTTAGGCTGATTTAGTATGGAAAATACACAAGTCCTCTATTCAAGTACCTCTAGGTCATGCTTCCATAATAGAGTAAGAAAAGAAACTGAGGAAAAAGAGATGGCTGAAGGAAAATGTCGGAATTCTAGAATACATTTAGAATCCAACGTAAGTTAGAACTCTGCAGAATGTTTATAACACTTAGGAAGTGTAAGATAAACACTAGTTCAACAATCTGAATCTCCTCCTTTAGTGCCTAGATGCATATTTGTTTTTGTATTAATTTAAATAGCAAATTCCGATAGCAGAAAATATTGGAAAAGTAAATTAGAGTTTGATCATGTCTTTTACTCCTTAGAATTGTAATCAAATTGGTTGTTGAACTGAAGATAGTGAGTAATGTGTCATGTAAAGTCAGCTGAAAATTTTTTATTTATGTTACGAGCTAATATAATTATCAAAATAAGCAATATAGACATTAAGAGTTAATAACATTTTAATGAAATTTATTTTTATTTCTTCTTCATTACCTTTGATGAATGTTAAGAAACTTCATACTATTTTATTGCATTTGATATTCACATATAAATTGAAATTCACTTATATTAAATCCTCAAGATATAATATAATTGAATTTCTTATATTGATATAATTAAGTGAATTTCTTATATGAACTTAAAGATTTTACTCAGGATCACTAAGTAGAAACATAATTGACCAAGGATATTTAGAAAACGTATACTTCTTCAATCATTATCATCAAAAAGATGTAGATAAATGATTGTGGAAAATAATTGATTACAAAAAATTATTGAAATATAATAAAGATCTCTTTTTCTTTCAATAAAAAGGAGATTATTGCATTTATTTAATTAATAATATTATGATATAAATGCATGAAAGTTTTAGGAGGATATATATGAAAACTTTCATTCAAAAATGGGTAAATAAAAAAATGTTTTACATATATCACAAATTACTTTTATTTTATATGTAAGACACATTTTTCTTTACTCATTTATGCTTGCAATATACCTTTTAGATTTATTATTTCTAATATTTTATAATAGAATAAACATAAAGGAAAAACAAATGAAAAATATAATACGTATTTACTTTAAAAAAAGCGATGATTTATAGAAATGTTCACACAGCTATCGTATAAAATTCAACTCTGAAGTTAAAACTAATCGAATTTCTTCATCGGAATTTTATTTCTTCTTCTTGAGATTCAATGCCAAGGTGATGTGTTCTAGAAAAAAAAAATCTCATTAGCCACTAATTGTGAAAGCCAATTCGTAGCTATTAGATCTCAAAGGAGAATAACTCTTTCTTCTTAAATTCTTTACTTTTCCTTTCGACATTTTTTAGCACAATGAATTTTTTCAATTTAACTTTTGTAAAATCTGATTCGTTAAATTTTAAGATAAAATTGGACTTTTCTATAATGTTTTATTAAACTTGCTTAAATTATATTTAAATTTTAATTGATTATATTCATATTGCTTTCCTAAAAATACATTTTTTTTAAATACGTTTAATAAAATCTGTATCACTGAAATAATAATAGACACTTCTGTAAAAGTTTTTTAATCAGTATGTGAAACATTGAGTAGTCATGAAAGACAATATTAAAGTTTTTTACATAAATCATATTTAGATGAACTTATTATTTTAAATTATACTTAAATACTTTCTGTATAAAAATTGCTTAAACGACATTAATAAAAACTTATTATTAATCAAATATGAAATGTACTTTAATGATAAAGCGGCAGCAATTCTTAAAACAATTTTTATCTAATTATTTTGAAAATTTCTAATGCAAACTTCTTAATTTTTTGTTTTATAAAATTCCATAATCAAATTCCTTCACCTTTTTTCAGTTTTTCTGAGTTTTTCACTATTTCAAACTTCTTTTTTACTATTTATCCCATTAAATCTAATTCTCACTAAGAAATTATTGGGATATAATTTCTCAAACAATGTAATTTAACCATGTATAAAATATTTTACTTTATTTTAAAAAAAGCGGCCAGTTGTTGTAATAATGGAGTAATCTAGATGTCTCTTTCTCATTTACTAGAAGATTTGTTTACCCAGAAAGTGATGTATAGTCTTATTATGGATTTCATACGACCTAATCAAATGTTAGAAAAATACAAGCAAAACTACTTAATTCAAGAAGATATATTCAAAGTTCTTGTATCAGCACATCTAAATTTTACATACAATATTCTTCAATTCAAGGATTATAATATAAACTTATATCAAGGATGATATATTTTGTAAAAGAACTTATTTAAGAAAATATAATGCTGAAAATTTATATTTCATTGAAACATAAATTTAAGAAATAATTACATATTATAGCAATTTAAAAAAGAATATGTGATCTACCATTCAATAACTTATATGACAAAATCTAATATTGATTTCACATAAACTATGATTTTTTACAATAATTTTATATGTTTAATCAAATTTTATGTAGAACAATTAAACAACTGTTTAATAATTTTCAAAAGAATTGCAATAATTTTTATCATTATCATTTTAAAATTTGAAAACCATGATATTCCTTTGTAATTTGTAATCGAAATGTACTATTTAATTTTACATAAGAAAATGTATCACATAATTATCTTGAAATTAAGCGAACGTTTGGAATTTTACATATTTCACTAATCTAAAATTTACTTTTAGCAAATTACTATTTGCGAAATCAATTTTGAGATTCAAAATATTCATTGCACATTAAATGAAAAAAATGTTTAATAAATTTTAATGTATAAAATTTCACAGTGATATAATTTAAAAATGTTATATAGTACTATTTTGAAGGAAGGATTTTTGATTTTATTATGGATTTTCGTATACAACTATTTATTCAAATAAAATTTCTGATAATTAATAATACTGTAATTTTTACTATCCTGCTGTTATTATGTTATGATTATAAAAATGTCAAACTTTCATGGAACAATAGTAATAATTATGCCACTATTATTATTAATACGTGATAAGTATCACCTTTTACTGTTTCATATTTACTACATAAAATGTCTATTATTCCTTTAATTGTTTCTTTTTTTACCCAAATATTCTCGATGAGTTTACATTTGAGTAATATGCCCCTCATAGGAATAGACACATTTCTTGAATTTTAGAAGAGATAATATCTTAAAATTAACAACAATTTTTACATATAATGAATTAAATATTAAATATTCTTATATAGATAATATATTTAATGAAATGATATGGCATGGGAAGACCCTGAAAAATTTAATTTATCACAAATGATAATCAGTGCATTTATTTTTCGAGCCATAATAGTCTGATCGTGAAATTGATAATTTGTTTCGGTGAGGTTTCATTTATCTAATTTTATCAGAATGTGCCTAGTATTCATGCCATATATTCATGAATGTATTCATGCCATATTATTATTCCCTTGTTCCTTAGCATTGTCGTTTGGATGTTATATGGCTATTTCGCTTAATAATTATTGTTGTTTTAAACTTTGTGTGTATTCAAAGACAACGTAAAAATTTAATGATACTTTTATATATTATTTATTTAAGAAATAAATATTATTATTTTGATGTCATGCTTGCAAAATAATAAGCAGTTATGGGTGAATGTTGAAAAATCTGATGAATTTACAAATGTATTCTATATATAAAGAGTTCTTTCAAACTAAAATAACCTGATGGAATAAATGATAGTTTGATTAAATATTTTGTGCATTAATGTTTTAATTAATAAATTAAATTTCTAAAAATTTTTTTCACAAATATATTTATCACATATTTATTTTAGGAGTTGTCGTAAATGTTAGGATGAAAAACTTCTACAAAGTTGAAGAAAATATTACAAAATTTAAGATATCAAATATCATCAAAAATATACTAATATTTTTATTTATTTTATCATTATTTATACATTTAAATCATTAATTAAAATTAAACCACTATATAATCCAACTATGTTTTGGTGGATATCGAACTCAGTGAACGTTTAACTGAAGATCATTTTGCAACCAGTTCATCCACTACGGAATTCATGAGGTCCTGACTTCGAATCCCGGTTCGGTCATGGATGAACTTTCTCCCTCTATGTATCCAGTCTTTGTCCTTTCCTTGTATGAATGAGGCGTGAATTTATGCCTACTTTATAAAAGGGTAACTATGGCATGTGTGTAGAGCAAAGTCGTACTTTCACCTTCATGGTGCTCTGATTAAAAAGAAAGACGCTTCCAATCGACTTAAATTATCATAGTTAAGGCATAGCGAGCTTGGCTTTTCCAAGTGTCATTAGTAACAACAATATCAACAACAAGACTTCATGAAACCGGATTATAATTTATATAGATCACTTTTGTGAAATAGATTTTTAAAAAAATGAAGTGTGTCATTACAATTATGAATGTATATGTTCACTACACGGTTATTTATCATTATTAAAATGGAGCAGAAGAAGAATATCATAATATATTTCATCAAATAATAAAAAAACTAATGATAAATTTCCTGTTACAATCTTTTGTTTTATCCTCTTTTAATGTTTATTTAGTGCTAAGGCAACACGTGTTGGCTTAAGACATTTAAAATATAATTTGATTTTAGCTTTTTGCATCTTGAACATTAAATGAGAAATTTATTATTTTATTAACAAATTTACTTTATTGAAAAATTCCTCTTTTATTTCTGTATAACTTCAAAATGTATACAAAATTTTTGAGGTATATCTACCGTGCCTATTCAGCATATTTATTGAGAGTGATTGGTTTGGCCATTAAAGCTATTTTATCTTTTTAAATAAGGATTTTCGAAAAATATTTTTAGCATTTAAATTGTTACTCTGATATTTCAGTTAAAAAAATCTTATTTATAAATTTATTTTAAAAAAATTTAATTTTTAATTACTTTATTTTGTAAAACATTTAAGTTACAAAACATAACATTTTTTTACATTAGGAATAATATACAACATTAGAATTTAACTTTTTTATATGTTAGAAAGATTTCTAAAAGAGCCTAAATTTA
>JAJQOW010001707.1:0-36429 GCA_037975125.1 Latrodectus hesperus | reverse complement strand
CAGTCTTTCCCAAAGTGGGCGATAACGCCCCCTTGTGGGCGTTTGAGACCTAGAGGGGGCGTTGACGTGGGTTAGGGGGGCGATGATAGATTTGTAATTTGATTTACTTTGTATTTTATATATAAATTTCACTAGAATTAAAACCTACCTACTACACTATAGCGAATACTCAGTTTATATTTCAACCCTGTATGATGGTATAAAAACTTAAAATACTTAACATAGATTTCGTAATATAGCCCGCACGCCGTATGCGCTTAGATTTTAAAATGACGAAAAGCATACATCTGTGTAAATGCATGAATCGCCAAATGTGGTAAACATTCCGGGAGAAAAGACTAACTGCCGGAGCCGGTGCACTTATGATGTTGTGCTCCGTAGACGTACTGTCGTGACCTTCGAGAATTAGTAGTCTCGAAGGTCACGGTACTGTGTCCGTTTTCGTTTGGAGAAACCCTCAGTGCTTTTACGCATGCGTAAGGTCTGCTTCGAGTTCATCAAAATAGGGTTGAGACAAAAGAGAAATGTTTACTTAACATGCGTGCTTCCGTTCTTCTGAAAAACTGATCTGAGGAAAAAGTCCATCTCAGCGTACCGCCCCTTTTCAGAAGAGAATCGTCGACAAGTGGTGGTTTTGCAATACGAAAACGGACTCTACGTGGTAGCAATCGGCTGGTTCATCGATACTTGTTCAAACTTGCTCAGTACGATTGAGCGTCGAAAAAGATAAACGACTTTGTGCGTCTTTGTCTTATTCCTGTCGGTGCTTGCTGTATTTAAATCCTATATAAAAGCTCGTAATTTTTCTTATATTTTCATTAGTGGCTTCACGGGCTATCTTTAAACGAGTATTTAAGTTCAACACTTTATTTACATATTTTTGAAAAGAAATGCCATGTCGCAAGCAAAAAAGAAGAAACGGCAATACAGTGCAGAATATATTAAATATGAATTCATAGAAAATTCGACAAACTCATCTTTGCCTTTGTGCCTTCTTTGTTCAAAAGCCTTCAAGACTTCAAGATCATTCATATAAAATCCATCCAGATAAGAAGAACAAAAATGTAGCCTATTTTCAAGATCTGGAAAAGAAGCATAATGCTCAGCCAAATGTATCGAAACTTTTTTCGATGGCAGCTCAGCAAGACGATGACGGACTTCGAGCTTCATACAATATCTCTCTGTTAATTGCTCAAACAGGTAAACCACACACCATCAGAGAAACGTTAATTTTGCCGGCGATAAAAGAAGTTATAACTACTTTGCTCCATAAACCGGCGGCAGATATAATTCGAAAAATTCCTTTTAGCAATAATTCTGTGCAAAGACGAATTGATGAAATGACTGAAAACATTGAAGAGTCATTGTGCAATCATCTGAAGACTAATCAATTTTCAATTCAGTTGGATGAGTCCACTTTACCAACTAATGAAGCATTGTTGTTGCCTTACGTTAGGTTCATTAAAGATGAAAAAATATGTCAAGAACTTTTATTTGCTAAAAATCTTGAGACAGACACAAAAGGAGAAACCATATTTAAAACATTGGAAAAGTTTTGTAATGAAAAAGGAATTCCCTTGAAGAATATTATATCATCTGCTGCAGATGGTGCTCCAGCTATGACAGGGTGTCAAAAAGGCTTCATGTCGTACTTAAAAAACAAAATTCCTGATGTGATTGCTGTACATTGTGTTATATATCGACAGCATTTAGTTGCTAGAAATTTAAGTGAACGACTGTTTCAATCATTGCAACATGTCACTAGAGCAGTCAATAAAATCCAAAATAACTCTTTAAGTGACATATTATTTAATCAGCTTTGTGTTGCTAATGATGAAGATTTCAACAGATTGATCTTTCACACAGAAGTGCGTTGGCTATCAAAAGGGAACTGTCAGGCTCGTTTTTACAATCTGTTTGACTCTGTCATAGATTTCTTAGAAAACAAAGACACAGCATTGTGCGAAAACCTCATCACATCAAAGAATGATATCGCATACCTGACAGACCTTTATACATTGTTTAATGATATGAATCTCCAACTTCAAGGCGATGACTTGAACTTAATAAAAGCAAAAAATATCGTCGCTGCTTTCGTAGCCAAGCTGCTCTTACACAAGAAGAATATCGGCAGACATGAGTTCTATAATTTTCCTAATTTATCAGTATCCTGCAACAACGACGACTTGCTCGTCTACTGCCAACATTTGGAAAATCTTCACAGTGATTTCATTGAAAGATTCCAGGACATTTTGAAATTGGAAATACCAGACTGGGTGTTAGATCTTTTTTCAAATGTCAACATAGCAATATCACCCCAGCTGGAAGAAGAACTTATAGAACTGACAACGAACGAGGAAATAAAAATCAAATTTAAAAATGGCTACCAACAATTTTGGCTACAAAAGTCAATTCCGCAGTTGTACCCTGGATTGTCTTCGATCGTTCAACAATTTTTGATATCATTCCCATCATCATATATGTGTGAACGTGGATTTAGCGCTGTGACAACGCTGTTTACTAAAATGAGAAATCATATGCAAGTTACCAAACGCGGTGACTTACTACTCTTTTTGAGTAAAATCGAACCTAATATCAACAAACTTGTTAAAAATCATCAAATTTATCCATCCCATTAGATTACTTTAAAAACTAAAATTGATTACCTATCTATATTGTTTCTTTTAATTTGATTAAAATATATTATTAATATTATAAAGTTGCGTTTTAATTGCTCTCACTGGTAAAAATTTCTAGTTTAGAATGTAAGTTTAAACACCAGAACCGATTAATATAACACACTGTAACTAAATTAATTAAAATAATAAAATTGTGGTTTTTAAGTTTTAGAAGTGTATAAAAAAGGGGGGGCGATGAAAAATAATTGATTTTCAAAGGGGGCGGTAGAAGAAATAAGTTTGAGAAACACTGATATAAATAATGTTTGTAACTCATATATTTTTCTTATTTAAAATACATCTAATTTAAGAATAAATAATAAGCATTTGCATAAAAAAGTCCTAAATTTCGGAAATTTTATTTCATTAAGATAGCAACCGTGCGTATCTATTAATTGAATCATACGATTTTAAAAAAGAGTTGTAGTTTCATATGATTACAAAAATTAGTGAATGAAATCTCACACTGTATAAATATGAGCAATTTCAACTTTTCAGGGTGGGTTAAAATGCATCCCACATTCATAAAATCTAAGTTTAAGGTGGGAGTTCTTAATCTACCTTTCCCCAAGGAGATAAACGAAGCTTTAATATGCAATCAATTCACAATTTTTTCTCTGAAGAGCTTCAGACTGGGCAGTAAGCAAAATAAAAGAACTGCTTTCTTAATTACCTTTATTTTTACAATGGCACTGTTGTATATCTATAATACCTTGATGTGCAATATAAGTCTGAAAACATAAGAATAATGTAAATGATTTGAAAAAAAATTATGAAAATATTAAAGGAGTTCAAACTGAGGAACCAGTTACAGTACAGTAAGTTAGGTTAAGTTCACTGCAGACGAAAAAGAGATTTGCACACATTCATCTAATAACGAATTTCAACGAAAGTGTTTGCTTGATTTTTTAAGGATTTTATTTTTACGGAGTTTATTTACACGGAGTTTATTGTTAATATCAAACTTTTTCTGCTGATCCAGAAGAATGTGATGACTCAATTTCATACGAACGCAGAAGAATATCAGAAATGATAAACTTATGACAGAGATTGTGTCGTCCGCTTGGCTGGAGCAACTGCTTGTTGTGTCTACAAGCATATCAGAAACCCGTAAGTGGGAATTTTTTTCACAGAATGGTATCTACATTAAAGTTAATTTACCAAATTACTTTGTAAGAATTTGGTATTACTTCTTTATCACGTCATTTGCTTAATGTTTTTTTATTTATTTTGATTTACATTACAATATAACACTTTTTTATTTAAATATCTTGTATAAAAAATTCTATCTCAAGCCAATAACTTCCTGTTTGAAAAAAAATCGAAATTTGTAAAGATTTGATTCGTTTTATAATGTTAAGATAAATTATTTCAATAAAAAAAGATATTAAGAAGAAATAGACGAACCAAATTTCTTAGCAACAAATAGTGTAAAATAGTTTTTACTTTACGAATCTTTAAC
Organism: Latrodectus hesperus; assembly: GCA_037975125.1. Classification (NCBI taxonomy): domain Eukaryota; kingdom Metazoa; phylum Arthropoda; class Arachnida; order Araneae; family Theridiidae; genus Latrodectus; species Latrodectus hesperus. The sequence continues at coordinate 32,289 of JAJQOW010001707.1, read as the reverse complement.
TTTAATCTACCTACATGTTTTTACATTTTTGCATACAATTAAAAATTATTAAATACTCTTTTATGATAGAAATTTTTTACCTTAGTAAAAAAATGTATTGGAATTAAATATAAAAACACTGGTTGCATCCATATGACATTTTTTATAATTTTTCATAATATTTGAGATTACAATAGAAATTCGATGCCGACCAATTTGTCTAGTGGTCAGCGTGCCTGACTTCGGAGAAGGAAATCCTGGGTTCGAATCCCGGTTCGAGCATGGATGATCTTTCTCTCTCTATCTATCCTGTCTTTGTCCTTTCCTTGTATGAATGAGGTGTGAAGGGTTGCCTAACCTATAAAGGGGTCCCTATGGCAAGTGTGTAATGAGGATGTCGGACTCCACACCAAAAATATGGTTCATTTGGAAAAGTGGAGCAGCGCACCCCATGTTGCCAGCCTAGCTGGTACACGACAATGAATGAATAGAAATTCGATTTTGGGGGGATTTTATCTGTGTTTTTCGCAACAAATATTAATGGAAGTTTTATTCTATCTCTCACAAATCAGATTCTTAATTCTATATTTTATATTCATTTTCACAAAAATTTAACAATGTTAAGTAATTTAATGCTTAACTGATAATAAGATGTATAATATATATGAAATGTGTTTTTTATTAAAGTAGTTAAATAATATTGTTTAACTACTTTAATAAAAAACACTGACTATTGAATGTTTTCTATATTTAGTTTTTCCTATTTGAAATCAAAATGCGAGGTAAATCTAAAATGCATTATGGAAAGATTTGAGATGCCTTATATTTTTAATGAAGATTTCTATAAAAAGATAAATTTATTAAAATTTACAAAAAATCCTTTCACAATTTCATTTGCAATAATAACGATAATATTTAATATTTTATCAAATACGTCTTTTATAGTTATAAATAATAACATGAAATTATGTCTTTATCCAACAGAGATTTTTAACCAGCTAAGAAGCTTTCCTATTTAAAATCAAGTCTAAAATTTTTCAATCTCCATTTATTAAATTTCATATCATATTATAATATTATTAATTTTCATATCAATCTGCACTGTTAAAATAATTTACTGAGATAACGGTATAAAAAATTATGTATAAATACATTCAGAAAAATATAATTCATCAAATTTCTTTCAAACAATTATTAAAAAATACTTATTTTTTCTCAAAACTGACCGCTAAATATTTTAAGTTATTAATTCAATAAAGAGTCTTTGCTAACCAAGAATTCTGTGAAGAAAAAGTTTAACCTTGAGACTTCAACTAAACTTAGTGACATTTTGCTTAGTACGATTGACTTTCGCAGAAAATTTCAATCAAAAAGTAAAAAGAAAAATGTTTTTGCCTATATGAATGTCATTTCTCTTTGATTTCTAAATGATCTTCTTAGTTCTTTTTTAAGTTTCAATGTTTTTGCATAAAGTAAATTGTATTAAATCTACATGTGTTAACTAACGAGATATTTTTAAAAGTGATCCAAAATTTTCAAACTTAATTTAAATCTGAGAAATGTAATTGTATCTTATGTAATTGGTATTCTGTTATGCTCTACTCTAGTCAGTTATTTCAATGAAAAATATAATTGAAGAAAAAATTCATGTAATAGAATTTCTTCATATTAATTATTAGCAATATTTTATTTTATTTTTCTCCAAATCATAATAAATTATTTATTATTTACTTAAAAATTATTTACTTTGTCTTAAAAACTAATATCCCTTTTCCCGTCGAATGGAATATATTTAACTCTGAATCTTTAGGAATTTCGCTTTTATTTATCTTGTTTACATAACAGAATTATTTAAAAAATAACATTATAAATAAAATCTTAGTAAAAATTCCAACAAATTTCTTTTAATAAAAACTGATAAAATTTTTATTTTCCCCATGTCTTTCTACTCAATTTGTTCTCTTGTTTCCATAAAAAAAGAAGACTTTTAAAATTATTATGTTTTAAATTCTAGACGAAAAAAAATTCTATGAGAAATAAAATATAGCGACACATTTAAAACTTCTGATATTTTCTGTTTCAATCTTTTTTACTTAAAATGTAAATTGTCATTGAAAGTGATTTCGATAGAAAATTTTCCGCAATGAATTCTTCACATGTTTTAAAAAAATTTAAATACTGCTTCATATCATTCATCAGAATTATTTCTCACCAAATGCGTAAACAAGAGGTAAATTCTCCTTAACACAAAAATGAAAGTATAAACGGCCGTGATAGCTTAGTGGTTAGGTTCGATTCCCAATACCGCCAAAGACCCACTGAATACAAGTTCGTTAAATCTGTGGTATTTCACGTAAAATGCTCATTAAATCTATGGAAACAAGTCTTGTGGTCACTTGTTAAACATTTGTTAACATAGGTGTAATGGTATGGGAAAAAAATTCCCCCCAAAATTGAGGGAGTGGATTCTTTGGTGGTGCCATCTGTCGGAGGAGTCTTGGAGAAAATGTCGTACTTTTACCTTCGTGGTGGTCTTCCTAAAAGTAATACCCACACACCCTACTAACAAACAAACGGGGAATTTTGCAATTTGAAATATCAAAGTTTTGCTCTAATATCATTGGAATGTATTTAGTGAAACTTGCATTCCAGATTATCATATACAAATCCAACAAAAAGTTAACTATTAATAAATTTTAATGTGATAACTTTCCACTTATAAAATCGAATGACAACATTAATTTAAGAGTCAAATGCATCACAAAATTTATTGCTTAGCTTTGACAATTCAAGCAAATACGAAGCAAGAAAATGAAAATGTCAGATAATTATTCTAAAATTTTCATCTTAAATTTTTAATTTGGGAATTTCAATTACATTTTCATGAATTATACTGATAAGAGTTATAGAGTAATTATTTTTCTCTTTCTTACATTTCATTTAAGAAGAACATCAAATTTTGTAGACTTTGTTAGCTCAAGATTAAGTAGAACATCATATACATTTGATATTCTATGAAATTTGTTACGTCGAGATTATAATTTGCTGTGCCCCCTTTTATAGTTAAATAAAGCACATTATATAACTGTAGTAAATCATTTGTAATAGGATGGAACTTAAATATCAAGTTTAATTTGAAACAGCAAAACAACATAGTGCTTTGTAATAAATGATAATTCTGTTCCTTCCATCATCCTTTGTCCTGACGATTTTATAAGAATATATAATTATATTTCGATGCAATATAAGGAAACTTTCATGTTTTGTGCGAATTTACAAAAGTACTCTTGAAGAAATCTCCAATTACGTTTCTAAACTTTCCCTTAAATTTCTTATGTTGAAAATTGGCTACATATAAAACAGCTATTATATCTTCTTTTAAAAGAAACGTTAGATAAAGTATTAACTTTAAAGGCAATTATATATAAAAAAATCGTACAATGATAACAAAGTTTCATGGTTTGAACAAACAATCTTTGATTATTTGATTTACAAAAATCTTTAATCAGTCCACAAATGTTTAATCATCTCTCCGCCTAATGCGCGAAACTAAAATGCTACTTAAGAAATCTTTAATAGAAATTATAAACTGTTACCGCTAAAGAAATCTTTAATAGCCATCTAATCATATTGATATGAAAGCAAATTCATTCCTGGAAATGGTGTTCTAAAGATTTTCTTAGAAACACTCTACAACACATTCATTTGAATTCTTATAATAGTTAATCAAAATTATTTCAAATTCCTTCAAAAGTATTTAAGTATCATTAATCAGACAAAGAAAAAATCTTCGTTAAAAATGTTTTGAATTGCCAGTAGGAAAACTTGTCCTTAGAATCACAGCAGGCCATTATTATATTAATATTCAGCACAAATCAAATCGCATTTGCATGAAATAACAAAAAAGCAAATTTTACAACTGTTAATAATAATCTCGTATAAATTATTTTAAAATAATTATCATGATGAACTATAGTAATTTCCATTGTATTTATGTGGTTGACAGATTAGGCAATAAAAATGTGCCAAATAATACACATTTTTTAAAGAAAATACTTTTATTTAGTTTAAAATATCAGTGGACACAAATGAAAATACTTAACCCTTCCCAAATTTATGTCTCGCTCTCTGCACACGAGATTAAATAGCTGAGAATTCGGAAACTTTAATATTTCGTTTTAATGGAAGGCGTCCGAATGCCTATGTACTTTCCAGTTGACGGTGCCTCCGACTGGCAAGTGAGCTGACAACTCCCTCCTGATAAACAGAGAAGTCATACCCATTTACAAAGATGTTAAATTTAGCAAAGATGACTTTTAAGAGCAGTCACTGCAGCTGCTCAGGAGCCCATTTCGAGAAAGGTGCCAAAATTGTTTCCAAGTGAAAGTCAAATAACTGTTTTGAAATATGAACTGTACTGCAGCCAGAAATTTATAGCCGTAAAATTTTAAAAGGGCCTTTGTATTCATCCAAATACATCTAGCATTTGAACTCCTAATTAACCTAAATTCCAATTAAGTTTTCTATAAGCATACAATGAATGGAATAGTATAAGTTAACAAACACGAAGTTTACAATCTTAAGTTAATAATACATAGTACAAGTAAACATTAGTATATAATTACGTATATTTTTTACTTATAAATTTCCAAAGCATTAGTAAAAATGATATGTTATTAAAATATGGAAAATATGTAAAAAACATATTTAATGTGAATATTAAGTACACTGCATTATAAACACTACAAATCACCCCTTAAACATTTTAAAGTTAGGTAATCATGTATGTTATGCAAAATATTAATTCAGATGACTATTAAAAATAATTTACTATATTCCGGCATGACTTTCATAGATAGTGAACTGTACTCACGTGTTACAAGGGAGAAAACCTTGAAAACTCAAAAGCAACAACAACGACAAATGCGTATGCTGAAGAATAACACCATTTTCCCCTTACTCAAAAGTAGCTGTGAGGAAGCCCAGGATCTTATGCTTGAAAAAGCTACTTGTTGATCCTTTAAACATGAATGTTTTGACTACACACCGTAGCAGAACCATTCTATTTTTGCTCCCACAGGGTAATTCCTTTCCCGAAAGACATTTTACGTACAAAATGGGTTAAATTAACATATAACCAGGGAGAAAACCAAAACGCTCAAAAGCCAGTGCCCCAAAAGGCATGCATGCAGAATGTAGAAGCGCAATTCCTGTTGTTTGTCGGTGGCAATGAACGCACATTGGACCCTCGTACTGCAAACATGATCAAAAGCATCACTTGGGCACGGAGAGCTCCAAACATGAACATTGTCACATGTTTGTAAGAAATCTGAATAGGAGATAGCGAATGGAGAAATGTAATTTTAAATCATTTCAAATTCCATTTTAACAGCACGTATTGATAACATTCAATGCCCATTTAATTCAATTCAGTGTCCATTCTACCACATAAACTTAACTTAGTTAACTTGAATGTTGCCTTTATAAAAATTGGCAGCATTTCCTTTCATTGAATCTGAGGGATGAAATGATTTGGAAATTAAATTGCTTTTCAGCAATTCAAATCGCAATCATTTAAATTAAGTAATGCGATGAGCGGAATGATTCTTTATTGATACCTGTTAGCAGGCTTCCTTAGAATAAAGTAGAGCCATTGATAAAATACGATAAACTGCATCCATGTTCCTGAAGGAAATAAGAATTTCATTTCAAGTGTTATCATTAAGTTTACTTCCGAAGTTTGAAAAATACGTCATGTATGCTTCATTTTCAATTGCTCTGTTGCCTTTCTGTAGTCACATTCTATATACAGTCGTTGTTGTTGTTACTAATGACACTTGGACAAGCCAAGCTCGCTATGCCTTGGCTTTGCGAATTTAAGTCAATTGGGAGCGTCTTTCGTTTTAATCAGAGCACCACGAAGGTGAAAGTACGACTTTGCTCTACACACAGGTCATAGGAACCCGTTTATAGGGTAGGCAATCATTCACACCTCATTCCTACAAGGAAAGGACAAAGACATGATAGATTGAGAGAGAGAAAGTACATCCATATATATATATATATATATATATATATATATATATATATATATATATATATATATATATATATATATATATATATATATATATATATATATATATATATATATATCAGAAAATTTGGAATTGAACACAAACACAAACCTTAACATGTAATTTGAACGGATTAAGAATTAACTATTGAGACACTAATCGAAATAGATATAGCAGCTTTTCTTTAATGAATTTATAAAAGTTAATTCATTATATGATAATAATGTACTAATATTTTATTATTTTATATTTTTTCATGAGTTCTAACTTCTATAATCACAAAGTAATATTTTATTATTACAGGTAATATAAATTTAAATTTTCACAGTAAAGAATAATTTAGATTTTTAAGAAATTTAGTAAAAACTAATTGCAAAATCATATTTTATTACTTGAAAGTAATCAATTTTTTATTTTAGGAAAGAAACTATAAATATTAGTTCTTCTTCTTCATAAAAAGTGAAGTTAAGAATTAAAATAGCTACCTAAATATTGGGGAATAAGGCTTAACCATTTAATTAAAAGTAATCTTGCAAATAAAATATTATTGTGCGTGTTTAAAATCCCTAAAAGAAAATACTTTTATTCAATCATAAATAAATATTTTGTTCTTGATATGATTGCTGCAATGTGTAATTCAAAATGTCGTGCTATTTCATTTTATTAAAGTTCAACAAGAAAATTGTTATACGCATGAGCAGAAATATATGATTGTAAAGTATGATAATGTTAGCTAATTTAAAATATCAAAAAAATATATATAGAAAATCAAATATCATTACTTGAGATTCAACACACTATAGACTCTACATATGAGCGATGAAGTAAGCAATTAACTGATGAATTTATTTCTAAACAGAGGATTTTAAAGAAATAAAAATTAAAAATCAATACATTAAATAATTGGAATGTTGTCATAGGAACTATCTTGTCATAGGTTAAAAAATATCTTTAATATGATTTTAAGTGCACATTAAACAATAGTTTAACATTTTCTATAAATAGACTTATATAACATATAAATGGATTAGAAATATGTACATATTTTACATATGAAAACGAAATTCAATTGGTAAAGCTATATTAAATTTATCTTAATTTTTAAATAAACATTCAGATTTTAACATGTAATTGAACAATTTATGAGAGATTATTACGTACATTTAGTTCAGTAATTTCTACTTCGCCCAATTTTCTAGTTCTTCTTCAATTAAGTACATAAATATAAGTGTTCAACGTACACAATAACTTTAGTTGGTCTGTAACCGAAAAATAACGGTTAGGCTTTTCACATTCCACTTTATGGATATAAATATAACGTATTAATATATTTAAATCAAATATATTACGTTTGATATAAAAGCGGTTGACTTCTGTTTTTTTTTTAAAAAAAGCTTTCCTAAAACTCTTTAAAATTTTTCTACGATCACTTATTCTTCAAGATACAAATCTGCAATTAAGTTTTCTTTCAAGAAAACCTAATTAGAAGACTTCTAAGATGAAAACACTTGATTCAACATGCCTTCATGCTTTCAATTAACATGGAAATATTAGCACGAATAGCTATATATATATATATATATATATATATATATATATATATATATATATATATATATATATATATATATATATATATATATATATATATATATATATATATATATATATATATATATATATATATATATATATATATACAGAGAGAGAGAGAGAGATAGATGTGTGTGTGAGAGAGAAAATATTTACAGAGTGCTTTATTTCTGTATTTAATTTTGCAAGCAAAAACTGTAAAATGATATTTCAGAAATATGCTTTACGAACATATATTTTCGTAAAGTAATATTATCACCAAATATGTATACATTTCATATTGTTATATAAAATATATATATACATATTTTTTGCACTTTACTTAACATATGATACTTTGCAAATTATTGTCTTTGCTCATTTATTTTATGAAGGCGCTAACTACATTTGAAATCCTTAGCAATTAATTCACTTCTGCTATTAGAATGCTTAATGTAGAAGAAATCATTTTGGAGCGAGATATCATAATATCTGTTTGAGACGGGGAGAAAAAGATAATTCAAAAATTGTCGTTGTTTAGTGTTATTTTTAAGTTAGAATAACTAAATGCGCATTTTAATTGCATTGCATATGCATAAGGTTGTTAAAGTTTCAAACTTCGACATCGCTGAATATTTTTTTTTATCCAATGGCGGGCCCACAAGGGTGACTGAACCCTATGCCACAACAAGGCCAGAAACTGCTACTCATGAACTTGAGGGCACTTGTGAACCAAGTCACGGAGGCGAGTTGCGTTACTCGCGCCATACCACCACAAACCCGTTTATAGGGTGGGTCACATTCATATCACAATATACACACATCACAGAAGAGAGGACAGAGAAACACAGGGAGAACAGAGAAGGAAAGAAACATCCATGCCCGAACCGGGATTTGAACCTGGGACCCACAGCTCAGAAGTCAGGAACGCTAACCACTCAGCCAATCGGTTGGCTCGCTGAAATTGTCTTAAAAGAAACTTTGCAGTTTACATTCTACCATTTTAATGTTTAGCATACATCTCTTCAGGAGAAGCAAAATTACTTTCAGAATTCAACTGAGGCGTTCATTTTTTTCTCAAAAATTATAATTTATGTCTGAAAAGATTTATACATTAAATGTTATTTCATTTTGTTGTAAACCATTGAAGGTAATGCATTTGAAGGTAATGCATTTTGTTTTAATGTTAAGCAATTAAGTAATAAGTATCGAGAATCAAAGTAAATGTTTCATAGGAAAAAATATTTTAAAATTTTTTTTAAAAATTTAATAACCAGTCCATTATTAAAGTGTTTGCATAAATTTCTTGAGCATATAAGTCTTAACAAAATGTTAATGACATGCAATTCAATTTTCATTTTATTATTTAGATTTAATATATATGTGTGCAGTATACTATTGTATTTAAAATTTAAAAAAATAATAAATATTTCCCATTTTTAAAATATTGTTGATTAAAATTTTATATTTACATATTGTTCGAAAAATTATATTTTAATTATTAAAGATGTTTCACTTTTTCGAATTCTTTATATTTTTCTTTTTCGATTTTTTGAATATATTCCGGTGCCCACCATAAATGTGAGACTAAACGAAGCCTGCCAATGATGTGAAATTTATATTATACGCTCGCAGGTATGAGATGTACAATTCTGTAGCATTATGTGCGCACGTCAAAGGCGACTGAAGTTCCATCTACAAGCAAACAATAAAAAAGAAATGATTGACGATTTGAAATACAGAAATTGTAACCATATTATGTTTTCTTAAGTAAAATATTTAATTATCACTTGTAGGAGATATAAACTCCCTTTCAAGCGAGTTTCCGAGTTTTGATGGAAGAATAATAGCATATAAAGATTGAAGATTATTCTTCAGATAAATTGGTATAGTTTTGAATAAAACCAAGCAAATTTGAGGCGGATCTGTAATAAAGGATGCAGAAGATAATAGCTAACTGACCTTGACCAATGCTACTTCTTTTATTTCTCCACTACACGAAATGATAGGCATTTGTGTGCATGGGATTTATGAATCATTAACAATATATTCAGTCTGTTACACATCATACGGTGGGTGTTTCTACCATTAGAAGACATTTGCAACTGAATGGAAAGTCTGCAAGGATTCTATTGCTTCATTTATCATTGACTTCAAAAAAGAAGTTTAACAATAATGGTGCAATGAATGATACACATGAACAACGGAAAAGAATGATATAATTTTTAATGACGAATCCCGTTTTTGACTGCAACTCTACTATAGTTGGATTCGAATCTAGAAACAATGCGGAGAAAATTTGATAATCAGTTGCATTATGCATTGCCAAATTATCTCTCATCCAGCCCCATGGTTTGGAGTGGTATAAAATTTCACTCTTGCTTTTTTGTACAAAGCCAATTCAATACACTAAACAATCAGTGCTATATCTTTAAGGTGATTTGGTCCGTGGTCTTCTCATACCTTCAGTGCTTGTCATCGGCTATATTCTAAACAGGATAATCCATGGCCACAAGTCGAAAGCAATTTTTCAAATGTTCATTTTTACCCGTTTCATTGAATTACTTCTTGACCTGCTTATTCTTCCAATGTAAAACGTGCCGTCCAGGCTTGCACAACAAGTTTGGGGTAGAATACCCACTGCTATACTAGATCAACTTAGAAATTCGTGAAAACCACGTGAAATACTATGCTCCAAGCTTTCCCTCACTGGCTTGCTAAAGCTACGTGCGTTGGGGACATGTCCATGTTAATATGTGACGTCCAAATTTCTTCCGCTGGTGTGGCGTGGATGGGGAGAGGAGGGTGGCAGCTCAAGTGTAACCTCATCACCTGACCGCGGTTAAAAACTAAGAGGTACTTGAGGATAGGCATTAACCGAAAGGTACAGTGTGGGGCTCACCTGTACCGCTATGTATGTATGTATACATCCTTCAAGCTCATTGATTCGATCAGAGGTGTGAAGTAGTTAAAACAGACTGACTAATGAGTTTCTCTTTATCTACTATTAATAAGAGGAAGTAGTTTCAATCATTTGATTTTGTATAACGTGTTTCCTGAATAATTTAAATTAACTTTGATTTCTGTAGTTTTCTCGGTGATGCATTTAGGGTACGTAGCAGTGTGCGATTTTATTCTGTTAAGATTTGAAAAGTGTTCCCAGAGTAGTATCTTGAACTGCTAACTATTTCTATTTAAATTTATATTTTCTCAATATATTGGTTTTTTATGCATTGTAATAATAATATATTTGATTCATAAATATTAAGATGTATTCTTTTATGAACATGGTTTGTTAAATTTTCCAATGATAATATGTATATTTTACAAATATGAGGGATAACATATATATATATATATATATATATATATATATATATATATATATATATATATATATATATATATATATATATATATATATAAGAAATCAATTAAGGAATTTTAAGAAAAGGAAACGAAGGAAAATTGCCCATTTCTTTTGTAGATGAGTCAATAAATTAAAATATAATATTTTCTCTGGAGCAATTTCATCATTATAGTTATGGAGCTAACTATAATGTAATCAAATTAACTGAAGCTGAACAATTTGATTGAAAACGATAATATGTTGTGATGTATAAGATAATAATAATAATCTCTTTCAATCAAACATTTAGTAAAATAGATGTTTATTACATTAAGTAATATAGATGACCTTCTGATAAATAAAAAATTGATTGATTCTATTATTTAGTTATTGCTTTTACATGGAACACTTCTAAACAATTGATCCAGAGCTCATCGGAGAATGCAACCTGACTGATTTCTCAAATATACACCTGGTACATCACTCATCATGTGTGACATTTTGCATAAATAACTTTAAATAATTTAAATTTAAGTCTAAAAGTTACAAAAATACAAGAATTGCATAAAATCTAAATATTCGCAGAGAATTAACAGAAATAAATATACTGATTTATTTATTGTACATAATATTTAAAATTTAGCATTTAAAATTGAATTTTTCTATTTCCAGAAATATTCCGAATTGAAATAAATGTTGACATAAATTTCAAAATGTATATTTGCAAAACAAACTTCATTTTGAAAATAAGGAGATAAGTGACGATGATTTCGATTACTATTTTCTTACTCTCTTCAATCGCTCTTTTACAAAAGGAACCTTGTATTCTATTGCATTATGTAAAAAACAAAACTGTTTGAGCCTAAAGGCACAAAAGAGCTGACAAGGAAACATAAATTCTGGAAGTGTTTATAACAGTACGAATGCAGCTTATTGATCTCTTTCAGACGCTGAAGGAGTTGTTTTCCCTTCCGGTGATATGACAAGGAATTTAAGACGATTCCGTTTATTGCTAACGTAACGCAATCAATGATTTCCATTGAGGATAAAATTGTAGAAAAGAAATTTAAGGAGAAAGCATTAAATTAGAAAGGCTTAAATGATAATGTTTTAGAATTTTAAGTGACATCATTTATATATATATATATATATATATATATATATATATATATATATATATATATATATATATATAACTGGCTGACTTATAGGTAGGCAAGGGCCGTTAAGGAATCAGGGTTACGTAATTTAATATTCTTGACTAAATATTTATTTACAAATTAACAGGATTATGTACAAGAACTGTCGTAAATTGTAGTCTCCAGGAAAACTGATGAATTTCTCACTTTCTGGAACATTCGCTGCACATTCGGTCGGGGAAAAACTCCTCGCTGGTACTGGGGACCAGACTCCTAAATTCCATACTCGGGAACAGTCTCGGATAGTCACTCGATAAGGTCGACGATTCTCTCCAGACAGCACTGGAGCATCAGGGTAGTTATACTCGAGGGCTGACGTCTCTCTGTGATGTCGATTCTGTCTCAGACTCGATTCGGCGTCAATGTTGTGATCTAGAGATGATTCACTTTCCTCGTTCCGTCACTGGGACTTGTCCTTTCCAGAACCTGTTTGCGAAAAGTATCAGGAACACCACACGTATGTTGAAGTTCTCCTCCGTCCCCACAAGGGCCTGCTATTTATTTTAAACTTTTCACCAACATCTGGCCTTCAGTAATGTCCAGATCCATCTTCTAATGTCACTTTTTGACCTTTATTACCAGCCTCTCCACCGATTCAAATCAGAACAAGTGAAGAGGCAATAAATTCTTCGAAAGCACATGGCCCATTCACCAGGTGATTCCAGTTAAATTCGAAGAATTATATTTGTCATGAAGGGCTTAATGGCCCTTCACGAATCCTGTTTGTCGTTTCAACATCATATTCCAATCGGAACTAATTACCTGTCTTTGGGTACTATGTTGTTCCTGGAATTCAAACGTTGGGAAATCAATCTCGTTGACAGCTGCAAAGGTGTTAACATCCATCGAAAGTCTGGAAGTAACTTGGGGGTTTCAAGCAATCAAGGTGGCATTATAATATATATATATATATATATATATATATATATATATATATATATATATATATATTATAGTCTAGGAATAGTATATGGTGTCTAGGAATAATAAAGTAGCCATGCGCTACTGAATGAAACCACCTACCACGCCACCTGGTGGAAAACTGTGGAGTTAGTATTCGTATCACGAAAACGGAACGAAATAGATAAAAAAAGTCATTTACAAAGTTGTAGATCATCCTCGATTTAGTACGAAAAGATACATTTTAGGCATTAATGTGAAGAATACAACGATAAAACGCTCATTTGTTGTTTCGTGCTGTGACGCGGCACCTCGTACGTGTGCAATTGCACATATACAATAGGCAAAGCACCCATTACTGGGCGCTGGAAAATCTTAAATGTTTTGTAGACGTTTGACATCAAATGCGGTATGTTATTAACGTTTGGTGCGCAATTTACAATAACAAGCTTATAGACCCAATATTTTACAATGGCACGTTAACGGGTGCACGATATTTACAATTGCTACAGAAGGTATTACCCGCTTTTGTGGAGAACCTGGCGTTGCTTAATCTTAAGAATCTATTGTTTCAACATGATGGCGTGCCTGCTCATAAGACATCTCCAGTGAAACAGTACCAGGAATTTGGCAACCGAAAACTAGGGTATGGCGGATTCGAAGAGTGGACTCCACGTTCTCCAGATATGACTCCACTGGACTTTTTCCTGTGAGGCTACTTGAAACAGAAGGTGTATGCGACCCCTCAACAAAAATTGCAGGACCTTAAATGACGCATTACGGTGGCGTGTTCTAACGTGTGCAACGTGATCTTCAAGCGGGGATCCAAATGTGCATTGCAGCTGATGGTGAGAAGTTTGAACATCTTAAATAAAGTATATTGTTATAACTCATTTTTTTTCTTTCTTAGATCGTTTTGTCACGTCACAGCACGAAACAACAAATGTGCTTTTTAACCGTTGTATTCTTCTCATTAATGCCTACAAGATATCTTTTTGTACAAAATCGAGGATGCTCTACAACTTTGTCTTTCACTTTTTTTCTCTATCTCGTTCCCTTTTCAAGATATGAATGCTAACTCCACAGTTTTCCACCAGGTGACGCTGTAGTCTGTTTCATTCAATAGCGTATGGCTTTTTTAGTATACCTAGACCCCACTTTTCTAAATATAGTAGCAGCCGTTCCGAAGTTAAGAGGGTGGTAAGGAACACTTTAGTGGACATACTGTATATATATAAGTTTGTATTCACGTTTTTTATAGCAAGGAAATAAAATGTTTACACTGATTTCTCTTTTAGATATCTCTTTTGTTTTCCTGCATTAAATTTAAGGAAAGTGGGAGACTTTGATAATAAATTAATTTATATTAGTAAATTTCAATTTTCTTTACATTAACTGTCAATTATTTTCCTCTGTTCACCTTCACAAAGTTTTTTGTCGGTAATAAATTAAATTCCTGATAGCAAAAAAAATTTGTTTTTTTCTTACGCCCAAATATGATAGATTAGCTTCAATTTAAAGTGCAATTAAAAAATACTATTATTCAATGATTTCAGTCCTAAGAGGATGCAATTTAAAATAGGTTCTTAGTTCATACCTTCTGGGAAATTAGCCGAGATGACAGCCGAATGGACATCTCTTGCCCTAAATTCAACAATTCTTCTGTTCACACCTCATCTATGGTATGGATGCTTGAAGTGATTCGGAATCCATTATAAATGCAGGTATTGGTTTTATTAGTCCTGTTGTGCAAAAGATGACTGTTAAGTGGCAAACATCAACTAAATACATTTCTATAATTATTATATGGTAAATATCCAATCAAAATAAGGTGACCAGTAACAAGAACATTTTTAGCCACATAAATGATAAATTATGAGATAGAAAAATATAAGTTAGAAACATGTATAGTACAATGAAAATTAATTAAAAATTATTGCTCCATATCGGAACAATAATGTTTGATAATTATTATCATTATAAGCCTTACTTTACTGCTTTAGCTTTATTTGTAAAAAATATTTTGTTCACTACTAACTGCGAGTAGGATCCTCAAGACTTTGAGAGAAATAAATGATCAAATACTTACTCCTTTTATCGTTAGAGTAGTTACAATTTTTTATGGGCAAAATGAAATTATTCCCTCCATCACGAATTTATCTTAAAAATTTAACTCTATATGTTTCACATTGTAATGTGGTAAATCTGGTTTGTGGTTGACATTTTAATAATACATTTATGCTCATAAAATTTTACTAACTGTATTAACAGAGAAGACAAATATATGAGCATTTAGGAAATTATGTCATGTTACTTCTTTCTGTATCTCTAGAATGACTTCTAGTAGTAATTAAGTTAAATACTAGTGATGTGTATTAGGTTGAAACATGATTCAGTAATGGAAGTGAATACCTGTTGATATATAAATGCGATAATTTTCTTTATTCTGTATGCATATCACTTGAAATAGAGGCTTGATAATTAATATGATATATAGTTGCGTAATAGGTGAACACACTTTTCAACTGTGGAAGCCAAACACCTATTTGAGTAATGGAAGATGTGTTTCTTCTCTTTTTGTGTGCACATCTCCTGAAACGGACTCTTGGTAATTAAATTAAATTGAACTACTGTTGAGTAATATGTGAATACACGGTGCACTACCTATTGAATATTTCTCGTAAGGCAAGTTGATTTTAAGTAATATGGGAATCAGAAGAAAGTTTTTGCTGTGGAACATTAATACATTCGAACTTGTACTTGATTCCTAATGCAAACAAGATCACTTAAATTTACAATTTGTTCAACAAATGCTTATCAACGTTTATCACAATTTAATCAGGCCCAGCGTCCAGAAAGCGCCATTAAAATCGTGTTGTATTTTTGGAGATATCGAGTTTCACAAAAGATCTTGACTGAGTAATAATTTGCTGTTGATATTAATAATGAAAGTGAATCCTTTTAACAAACTAAATATTAATTATTGCACTATTTTCTTTAGATTTTAGTGGGTCGTTTCAAGGCTTTGTTTTTAATTTTTCTGACTTTTCGTTGAGTGGAAATAAGCGTTAGCTCGAATATATAAACTAAATTTTCTTTCAAAGGTAATAACTTTGAATATTAAGTCTCTTGAATTTGGGAACATTTTCTGGCATAAATGGATGGCATTTACAAAAAACAATATATATATATATATATATATATATATATATACATATACACACACACACACACACACACACACACACACACACACACACACACACACACACACACACACACACACACACACACACACACACACACACACACACATATATATATATATATATATATATATATATATATATATATATATATATATATTGCTTAAAATAGGTTCGGATTCAATACAATCGGAATCTCCTAAGATAGGTCTCAAATTCAGAAGTTAGATAGAAAATCGATGAGGATGTTTGAAT
This sequence comes from Latrodectus hesperus, assembly GCA_037975125.1. Lineage (NCBI taxonomy): Eukaryota > Metazoa > Arthropoda > Arachnida > Araneae > Theridiidae > Latrodectus > Latrodectus hesperus. Next base: position 15,752 of record JAJQOW010001707.1, on the reverse strand, counting down.
TTGTTTTTGTAACTCAAAAGTAATATTTGCACACTAGAGATAATTAGACGTTATAAGGATAACCAAATCATAGATAACATTTGTTTTAATGAAATATGAATTATATGTTTTCCTATAGCTGTATGTTTCATTTTCTTTAGTTTTAAACCTTTCTAATGTAAAATTCTCCTTTGGACGAAGATCACTTTTTAGATACATTTTGTATTGGCATGCTCGAGAAGTCACTCTCATTTTAAATTAGTTATGTATCTGTAGAAAGCATATTTGCTTTCAAATGTTCTTAATGCCTTTTATCTTAATAATTACAGTCCAGTAGAAAATTTTGCAAAATATTGTCTTAGTTAAATAAAAACTTAATTATTACAATGTAAAAATAGTCTTAATCATTTTGTGATACTTTTTTTTTTCGTCTGGAATTGAGGGAGGTCTGTAGCCTTCCGGCCATGTACCTCGTTTTCTAATGAATTGGAGTCCTTGGATAGTCTTGGCCTGGTGATTAAAAAATCAGAAATAAAGATACAATAATGAATAATACAAAACTATTGAGGTAAGTGCTCCCACTGGATGCACTCTGCATGACTTGTGTTTTTGGACTAAGTAATTGAGTAATCCTAGTAATAGACACTTAGATGATGACAATAATTCTTTGTACACATAAAATCCATGTAAATTTTTTTACGTAGGAAAATGTAAGGAGAATACACAGGATGAATACAATAATTCTTTGAAGCACACAAATTCCGTTAAAATATTTACCAAGGAGTTACAAAGGAAAAATACAGGTTGATGACAATAATTCTTGATAAACACAAAGTTCCGTTAGAATATTTACAACGGAGGACAAAGAATGATACATATCCATAGTTGCTTATGATTACATAAAACTGAGATATTTACAGGTTCCACACGATTTATTTACAATGTGGTTTCTCACAAGATTTTATTTAGGTAGAGATATGATTTCCATTAATTATTATTCTTCTTTCTTTTCCGTTTGAAATTATTTGAATAAATGGAGATATTGGTGAGAGGTTTTACTCTCAACACTGCTCTGGGCCTATGGAAATGCGTTTGGTCATAAGGACTGTAAAGTTCAATACCCTGAATCTCACTATTGTTGATTGTGTATAATTTATGGTAGAAATTAAATGCAAAAAATTTAAGGTAGCGGGCTAGGGGCAGGATTCCCAAGTTCTCTCTTATTTGGTGGTTTCTAAAGTAAAACTCTGCGTTAGTAATAAGTCTAAGTATTTTGCTTTGCTGAGCTTCTAAGACTTTGATATTTGAATCAGCTGCTCCTCCCCAGATTGGAGAAGCATAGGTTATTATCGGTCTGAGGTAGGCTTTATATATTAGGAGTTCATTTGTTAGCGAGAGTTTTGACTTGGGGGCTAGCAGTGGATAAAGGGTAGTTTTAGCTGCTATGAATTTATTTTTGATTTTAGTAATATGGGCTTTCCGCGTTTGTCTCCTGTCAATAGTGAGTCCAAGGTAATCAACCCTACTAGCCCAGGGAATTTCTCTTCCCGCTAATTTGACCTTTTCACACGGTAACATTTTTCTTGTGAAAAGAACTGCCTGGGACTTGGTCGGATTTACCTTTATTTTCCATTTAACAAGCCATTCTTCTATTACCTTCAGGTGTTCTGATAAGTGTTGGTGTAGTGTTTTGTGATTGCTATTTGTGGTTAATATGGCAGTGTCATATGCAAACAGGCAGAGCATAGTATTAGGGCTCTGCGGAATATCATTGATGAAGGCATTAAATAGGAATGGGCCCAGCAGTGATCCCTGTGGGACGCCTGCTAATATGGGCTTTTCCTGGGAGTAAACATTATCAAACCTTACGGTAAATTTTCTATTAGTTAGGTAGTTTCTTATGAGTTTGATCTGAACGGGAGGGAAGTTGTAAGTAATTAATTTGAATAGTAAGCCTTGATGCCAAACACGGTCAAAAGCTTTTTCTATGTCCAGAAAAATTCCTCCAGTAGATTTTTTGTTAGCAATACCTTTTGCTATCTTCTCCACTGCCCGGAGCAATTGGTGGGATGTGGATAGTTTCCTCCGAAAACCAAATTGCTGAGGGATTATGATGCTCATCTGGGTATCAAAATCTAACAGTTTATTCAGAATGAACTTTTCAGCTATTTTGGCCATCGTTGGCAGTAAGGATATTGGCCTGTAACTGGAGGGTAGATTTCTGTTTCTTCCCTGTTTGTAGATCGGAATGACTACTGCCTTTTTCCAAAGTGTGGGAAAATGTCCAATATTAATTATGGCATTGATTATATCAGTGAGTAGACATACTGCAGTAACCGGTATTTGCTTGATTGCCTTGTTAGTTATAAGATCGTAGCCCGGACTCTTTTTGGGTTTTAGTTTTTGTATAACCTCTTCCATCTCTGAGGCATTGATTGTCTGAGTATCCTGGGGGTAAAATTATTGTGACGGAAGTAGGAGCTAACGAGAAAGTTAACATAGGATTCATTACGAATACTTGTGTTATCGTCGGTTGTGTTTTCTTGGAATTGTTCCTCGAGGGAGTTTGCAAGCGCTTCTACTTTCTCTTGTACTGTAATGGCCATTCTGGGGCCGTCCATGAGGGGGAAGTACGCCCTTCTTTGTTTTTCTTTTCTTGACTACCCTCCAGAAGGAGCCATCTTCAACATTTAAATTAGTGAGATAGGAGTTCCAGCTATTACAGTTGTGTTTATCAATTTCATTTTTGATGGTTCTTTTAAGGGCGTTTATTTGGGTTTTTAATTCAGTCGTTTTATATCTATTAAATTGCTTGCGAAGTCTATTTCTAGTTTTAATTAAGTTAATGATGTTTTCGGGAAGAAAATTGGTTGGTTGTGTGGGTTTCAGGCGTTTACTGGTATCAAGAGCTTGTTGTATTATTTTTGTTAGTTCTTCTGCTTTATTTTCAATTTGATCTTCAGTAACAATGGGGCTTAATGAATTAGGTGAGAGGAAGTTGTTAATGACATTTCTAAAGACATTCCAGTTATGGTAAGTGGTGTGGTATTCATTTCCCTGTTGTGTGGAGTGGCCATAATAGATTAACACCGGGTAGTGGTCTGATTGGAGGTCTTCAACAGTAGAAAGTTTCATTGGTGATTGGACTCCTCTGGACAGCATGAGGTCAATGTAGTTCCCATGTATTTGTCCATAGTGTGTTGACTTGTCTGGCCTGTATATGTTGAATTCAGTATTTTGAACTAGGGAGGCAATCGTGCGTCCAGATTTATTCTTGTAGGAACAGTCCCAATTTGGGTGTTTGGCATTGAGGTCACCAGCTAGAATAATTTTGTAGCTTAGTGAAGCTAAGGTTTCTAGATCCATCGAGAGTGCTGCATTGGGGGGATTATTAGGGGGATGTACTGCGATGCAACTGTAATGTCACCATTATTTGAAAAATGTAGTTTAACAATTGTGGCTTCTGCAAAATGGAGCCTGGGTGTTGGTATGTGTGAGTGAGGGATTTTTGTTTTTATAAATATGGCCGTTCCGCCCTGCTGGCTGGTTCGATCATTTCTATACACTGCATAATTGGGGATGTTGACCATATAAGAGTTCATCAGGTGGGTTTCCTGTACTAGGATAAGGTCAGGATGATTGTTTGACACAAAATTTTTTAATTCAGTAAGTTTAGTAAGAAGGCCATTGGCGTTCCAAATCATTATTTTTATGTTGTTAAATTCCTTAACTGTCATTATTGGTATCGTTAATATTTAGGGCTTTTAGTAAAATATGCACTTTGTCCGTTGGATTAATAGTGCGTTCTAAGATTGGGACAGCCTGCATGAGGGCAGGAAAGGCTTTAAAAATTGAGTTAACTTCTTTGAGTAGTTTCATAATTATATTAATGTTTTCAAATTGACTAAAGTCTGTTGTGGTTTGCGGTTCGATGTATGTGGAGTTGATTCTTGTTTATCGTTGTTATTTCTGGCGGCCTGCGCAAATGAGAGGCCTTTTTTAGTAAAGTTACTAGCAGTGTTAGAAGTTACTTTAATTTTCTTGCTTCTGTTGACTGGGTTTGCTAAGCAGCCTCCATAGGAGGCTGTGTGGCTATTTCCACAGTTGCAGCATTTTGGTTTGTCTAATTTTTGATGGGGGCAGTCTCTAGAAGCATGCTTAGCTCCCCACTTTACACAATTTGGCTTCAAAAAGCAAACGGCAGAATTGTGACCAAATCCCTGACAGTTGTAGCACTGGACAGACCTGGTGTTTACATATTTTTTGACCTTAATTATTAAATTCAAAAGATCTTTTAAATTATAAATTTTTGGAGCAATTTCATTTGTGATTAGGGTGATCAGAAAGCATGGGATAGGCTCCTTCTTTCTGTGCTTTCTCATAACTGTTACAGTAGCAACATCAAAGCCTCTAAGCATCAATTCCTCTTTTATGAGATCAGTAGAGGTGGTTGGGGGTGTCCCTTAATGACCACCTTTGTTGGTTTGTCAAGTCTATTTTTGATAATAAGACATTCAATATTGTTTTCAGTTAAATAGGTTGTAATAGCTCTAAGGGAATCAGATGTAGAAGGAAAAACCTTCAGATATTCACCTGATATTTGTGATACTTTATGCTGCATGGTTGTCGTTTTTCTGCTGTATATCTTTTAAAATACGGAACATATTCTTTTTGCGAGAATACATTGGGATGTTCGTACTTATGCACCAAAAAAGACACTGTGTGATCCGTCTCTTTCCCCCCTCATGCCTGCCGATATCCACCTCGGCAGATGTGAGGGGGGACGGACGCGTATAAGCGCAAAAACATTTCTCGCTCTTCGCAAATCTCTATGTAGGAGACAAGCATACTATTCTTGGTTATTTTTCATCAAGGAGAAAAAAACTTATTTTATTGTATTTAAAATGAAACATTAAGTAATTTTTATACTTCAATATAATTATAAAATAAAATAGTTTGAACTTTATTTCCTAATTGCCTTTAAACGACACATATTTAAAGAAACTCCGCCATATTGTTAAAAATTTAACTTTTAAGCACATAAAGATCGCGACATTTTTCTTGCAAAAATTACATTAAAAGTACCAAAAATTAAAATAAATAATTATATCGATTAATCGAAATATCGGATATCAATTCATATTTCTTTTATTAAAGGGGAAATTATTGCCACTTTACTGAGCTACAACCAAAATAGAAGCTAATATGAGAGCAAAAATCATTATTTGAAATCTAAAGCATTATTCTAGGCCACTAATGAGCCACTAAATATTCTATTAATTAGGATCAACATTCTACCAAATAGCTGACGTCAAAGAAAGTGGAATTAATTGCTATTAAGCCCAGTAATTATAAATTTGGATATAATTACTCTTTTGGTTTGATAATCAAATTTCAAGATTGAAAATGTCTTTTAGACTCTTGCGGAATGAATTCTGATATTTCAGATTTATAGATAATGATGCCTTTTGGGCAGGATAGGACACAATGTAACCTTATATTGATTGAAAGCTGCGAGGTGGATGATTCACCATGCTAAGGTTGAGTTGCACGTGGTTTTCGAAGTACTTAAAGTTCCATGTTATGAAAATTCTCTAAGTAAATATGTGCTGATGAGGGAAGGAGGATTTCCTAATTAGTAGTTGTCTCCGAACTGCAAAAGATAATTTAAGACAATGCATTGATCAATGGAAATCATAGGTTGCTACGGGCATAATTTAGATTTTTTGAGATGAATAAATAATTTAATGTGAAACCAACAGAAGTAAGCTTCTTTATATTGTAAAAATTATAGAATAGAAAGAAATTTTGTATTGCAAATCTAAATGATATACAAATGAATAAACTCTGATTTTAAAGAAATAGTGTGTGGTGAGAATGTGTTTGTAAGTTTAAATGGATGATTACAGTGGTCTAACAAATTATCGTAAAATAATTTATTTTCTTTAGTGTTCTTATAAAAATAATTATAATTAATGGAAGACGTAATGAATTTTAATGCATTGGAATTTTGAATTATCGCAAATATTACAATTGTTTTGTATTTATATAAAAAATACACATGCATATATTATGCTAAAAAAGAATAAATTTTAAGAAAATATGAATTTAAATACAAATTATGCATTTTAATAGTAGTAGTAATAGTTTTATTGTAAAATTTACCATCAGTTTATTTTTTGATGAATAAATAAATGTAAAGGGATGTATTAGATCTATGGCTGAATTTTTCTTCGTGCCGTTAAATTTACCTAAACATATGCAATGAATTTATTAGCGCTTACAGTTTACCTTTCACTGAAAAACTGTCCTACATAAAATATAGTTATAACTTACTTCACAGAATTATCATAAATCATTAATTTTTGCACGCAGTTTCTATTATTGATTTATATCTTCTCAAGTAAAAATAAAGTGGCAGAAAAAACAATCAATAATGGTGTGATATTGCAAGAATATTCTCTTAATCATGGTCAGGATAACTGGATAAGAAACTGGATGTCTGTTGCGGAACATTCTTCTATTTTCAAGAAGATGGCCACTGGTTTTCTGAGAATGAAGGAACTTCTGAAGAGAAAGAACACACACACTTTAAATTCACTGAAGCCTAAACCACAGCTTGAAAATCTAGAAATAATTCAATTTTGAAATTTTCTAAAATAGCAACTCAATGAAATCTAATAGAAAATAAGTTGAACATTATTCAATAAAAATAATAAAATAAAGTAGTATGCACTTGAACAAATGTTTTCAGAAGCATATATTCCTTGGTTTCTAACCTGAATTTATAAAACTATGTACGTCTGATTTAGTATATTTTCTCACATGCCGAAGTAACTGAATCTCCATAAGGAAATACAAAACAGCAGTTCGATTGGACTTTATCCAAATAGAAACTAGTATCGTGATGCTACCTATATTATTTTCAAGTAGATTTTTTGATATTGATTAGTAATTCAACCTCATCTTTTAATTGGATTTCATGTCTGAAAGCAAAACGTGGACCTGTGTTAGACACAAGCTATGTTTACATAGTCATGTCTTCTTGTAGATAAAATATAACATACGCGCCAAACTTTTAAAGCTGTAGAGCCCCTTGTAATCTTTGACAGAAAATATTTGCAACAAGTTCCACACAAACCTATGGATAAAGTTTGTTCGTAGTAAGCAAAATATGCACAAGAGTTTTCTTTAAATGATTGGTAAACTTAACTGAAGCTTTATTTGCATAAGTAACTCAAAATTAAATAAATATTTTTTCGAAAAATATTGAAAATTGTTTATTGTTACTATTTTGCTTGAAAAATATTTTGGATAACTTTATTAAACACTTAAAATCATACAGTTCCGTAAAGAAACTATTTATTTATTTATTTTATTACATTACATATATTCAGACTTGTATGCTTGATTCTTGAGATCCGCTTGTAAGTCTTCATCGATAATAGGACAAATAGCACAATGACAGATGTACAGCCACAGAAGAATAACGAAGAAAACACCCAGGGCCATGGTGGGAATCGAACCCCCACTCCTACGCTCTCAAGCGATTAGCGGTGATGCTTTAGACCACTCAGCCACGGAGCGCCCAGAAACTATTTAGTAATAAAGAAACTCACTTAACGAATATTTCAAATCATTTTTGCCATGCTTTGTTCCTTTTACAACAAATTATTCTGTTATTTAAACATTTCCTCGCTCCTGTCCGTTCTACGATTCCACAAGCATTTCAAATTCCCCAGGAAAAAAGCTTATTTAACTTGAATTCTTTATTAATTTCTGTCTTCGGGAATTTTAGCATTTGCCGAAGCCCTCAGTACAATTATTCAATTTTGAAACAGAATTAACGCAACGAGAAAAATGTGTCACCTGAAAAGCTTTCTGTTGAGAAACTGAAAATATTCTTTTCCAATATAGATCATATTCTAAATACTTTTCTTAGAGGAACGCTTAAATTATTCTCTGTTGGTATTACTTCTCAGTTCACTGGCATATTTTATTTTCAAATGTTATCGTTATTCTTTAATTAAAAAAGCTCCAGTGTGTTTCTCTTTTGACTGTTATTTTAATTTGCTTGATTTTTTTGGAGACTGTGATAGCTTAGTTGGTAATGGTGTTCGTCTCGTTATCAGTAGACAGCGAGTTTGAATCCTCAATCCAAGATCCGTCGTGTTCGCTAATGACGGTTGAACCACGTTATATAGGAAATGGTTGCAATATCCTCCATGCGTAATGATACCTCTGAGGTGGTAGGAGAGTCTTTTTCTTGGTCCCTGCTTACGAAGAACGGCCACTTTCTTGGAAACAATGATACTCCTATTGGGTGCCTTACTATATAAGTTTGCATCCCTTCCGTCACTTCTAGTGCTTAAAAGTGAAAATTCTAGCTCCAGGCAGGTATTAGAAATGAAAAATATCTTTTTTATTAGAAAATAAATGCAAATAAATAAATCAATTAATACTAGTCTGTGAATATCAACTACTAGAAATATAAAATAATGTTTTATGAAAAGCATTACTTATACATTTTAAAAATTATTTCAAGGAAGAATTTTTTAAATCAAATCTGTTCATTCAAGATTGCCAAGATTTTTTAAAATTTGATAAATGACAAGAAAGAATATTCAAGGCAATTAAAAAACTGAAAACAAATTGGAACTCAATCACAAAATCCTAATGAAAAAGTTAGGGAAGTGTCTTCATGCGTTTTCATTAATATCCATTGTCAACTGAAAAATCTGATTGAGGCATCGGAGTGAATACTTCCTCGAGACTTTCTTTTTCAACGGTTATTGTCTTCCTTAACAATTCCCTTAATGACTGAAAAGATAATTAATTTTAATTCGACTCGTTGGAATCTTTGAGGCATTTATAGTGGAATACTTTTGAGAAACAATGGAACGAATTTACTAATCGGTTATTTTTCAAGTTTTCCTCCAAATTGATTAAACTTGTTTTTTAATTTTTTAATCTAAATTTACATCGCTTTTTAATTTTTTAAAGATTTTATATAAAGCGTTATTTTATTCTAAAAGCATTAATTTTTTTCTTATAAAAGCATTCAAATAAAGTTAGAGTATTTCAATATAAAAACAAATATTTAATTAAGAAGGATTTTCTCAATGCAATCAAAGTTGTGTATAGTCAAAATAAAATTGAATATCATTTGACCACACTAGCGTCAATATAGTTGAAAGTTTATTTTACTCAACTGTATCTAAGCTTAGGCAGTAGTAAAACAGTCACAAAAAAATTCGAATACCAACCAGAAAATTAAAATACAGTAAAAGAATACCGAGTGTTTTATATTTTATTTCAATTTACTTTATACAAATTTTGATATTTACTCATTTATATTATTGGTACTTGATGTTGTTGTTACTAATAACACTTGGACAAGCCAAGTTCGCTATGCCTTGGCTATGCGAATTTAAGTGAGTTGGGAGCGTCTTTCGTTTAATCAGAGCACCATGAAGGTGAAAGTACGACTTTTGCTCTTCAAATCCGCCGATAGATGGCAGCACAAGATGATCTACTGCTTCAATTTTGGCATTGATCTGAAAGGGGAGTAATTTTCTCCAGACCATTGCACCCATGGTAACTGCTCAACGACGGACCATAGGACTTTCGATTCCACAGATTTAACGAGTACGTATATCGCATGTACTCGGTGGGTCATTAGCGGCATTGGGTGTAAATAGTTTCCATTAAATGATAGTAATTAAAATAAATAGTTAATAAATATTTGGAATCAATGTTTGAGTGAAGCATAAGTTATGAAAAATATTTATACATGATCAAATAAGGGAAATATTTGGTATTAGAAAACATCAAACGAATTCATGTAACATTATTTTCATTTGTAACTATGAAGAAAAAATGTATTTAAATGTAGCTCACGTCTTAGTTCAGTGTATTAATTTAAATAGTAAATAAAAATATTAATGGTATTTCTCAGAGGAGAAAAATTAATTCACTTAAAAGGTAAAATTATAAAAAGACTAAATTTGATTTCAAATTTATATATATATATATATATATATATATATATATATATATATATATATATATATATATATATATATATATATATATATATATATATATATATATATATAATAAAAAACATGAATATTATCTAAGATCAATACTATATATACAATATTATTTAACAACTAAAATAACTTGTAACATTTCCTATTGAAAGCGATTTAAAAAATTCATTTTAAATATTAGGCTTACTAATGAGATCAAAGAGATATTATATTCTGATTGATTTAAAAATTTCTGCTGTGTATTTTAAAAACTACTTCAATATTAAATGTATAAACTTAAAAAGTATTTTAATTTACCTTAAAAGAATTTTTGTCAATATTTTTATATTATAAGTATTTTTTACCCTGATATATATGTATTTCTTATTGATATTTACTTTTAAACTTGTGCTTAATAATAATTTCTTGTAAAAAGCATACTGAAGTGTGTGTTACTTGCTCAAAAATCAATAACAATATTTTGATACTATTGAATTTTCACACAAGTACATATTAAATTCACTAGAAATAACACAGAAGCTAATGTATATTGGTTTTTGAAAAACTTCTTATAATAACAAGAACAGTAGAAATTTGTAAGCGTTTTTAAATTTGTAATTAATAACAAAATCAATTACAAAATTTAAAAATTTGAAATGTTTTAATAAACTTTTATTATTTCTATATCACTTGTTACTGGATCATTGAATGAGAACAAAGCTAATAATGCTGATAATCTTAGAAAAATTTTATGCTTTAATAAAACTGAATATTAATAGATTATTTTAATTAAACTTATTGAAAATTGGATATTATTCGGACTAGTATTTATTTCATATTACATATAAAAAGTTTTATGTAAGTAGCGATTTAAAATTTAATTGTTTTATACATTAAAATTATGCAGTAAGCAGACGAGAATAGAACATTAAAGAGGTTTTCAGCACACTACACTTCGTAGGTGTCAATTGCGGTACTAAGGTTATAGGATTCAAACCCTATAACCTATAGGCAAACATCGGATCTCTTTTAAATCGCACATTTTATCTGTCTGTCTAACTGAAAAATAGCTGGGATAATGGGAGAAAATTACTTACTGGACAATCAACACTTTTTTTATTAATCGTTATTCTTTAAAATTATATTCTTTGTTATAGTCATAAGAATCTTAAAATAAAAAATGGGTTAATCTGTGGTTTGTGTACCCCTTTCTTGCCAAATGGGCAATAGACGTGCCAAGCGTGGTAACCCTAGCTATTTCATTCTAAATGCACTCCTTGTGGCTCATGCTCATTAACAACTCTTTTGTTTCAGTATTCCTATTTGTCGCTAATTATTTTGATTTTGAAATAACCGTAATTTGAAATAACCGTAGAATTTAAAATTTGATGCACGACATTTTATTACCGTTGAATTTGCCCTGGAGGTAGTACGTGAGTTATTTATTTGTTTCTGCGTATTTTTATTTATTAATTTAAAAAAATATGATAATTTTTCTCCATATTGTAGTGTATTTTTTGTTATACAATTTGTTAAGAACCATTGTTTTTGTTTTCGTGGCCATACCAACGGTGAAATTTGTTAAAAACATGGATTTTAGTTTGTCGACATGGAAACGACGTTTTTGCGTAGTGTCTCTCGGAGCATTCAAAACCGCGAGACAACACTCAAAAACGCGCCAGTTGGCAATGTTTTGAAAATCCGCCAAGCAGGGGACCCAAAACACATTTTCACCAAAAACTTTTTAATGTAAAATAAAAATATGATAATTAACATATGTTCTCAATGTAGTGGCTGAAAAAAGAGCCATTATCAATAACGTAAGGTAACAGGTTCTATACCTAACACAGTTGAAAAATCATCGTGTTCATTAATGGAGCCGGGGCATGTAAGACATGTCAGAGTCCCACTACCCTTCAAATGATGCCATTACCTCTTTTGAGGGCAGATGATGCCCTTGGATCTCCTGCTTGTTTTCTATTTCCGATTTACGGCTCATCATCATCACTGGGGAGTTCTTTATGTAAGGCTGCCAAAAATCCATCCTGTTCACTAATGGAGCATGCACACAGGTCACAGTTGCATCATCCTCCCTATGAAATCATAACTCTTTTGAAACGATGGGTGATGTCTGGGGTCATTTACTTGCTCTCACTTTCAAATTCTAGCATTCCTTACATCTTATAGCTTAAATTAATTTACTTGAATTCTCACGAGGGTTTCCTCAGCGATTTTCAAATTTGTCTCGATTTTCTTGGAGCGAAACATAGCGATGGTCTGGTTCAATGAACTAACCGTAAAAGATTATAAAATGTTTTTACAAGAAATTCTTGATTCGATGCGATGAAAGTTTAAATGTAATCAGTTTTCTTTTTGATTATTTTTCTTCCTGGATTGCCACACGAGGACAAGTTAAAACAGTGTGGCAAAATGATTACAAACGAATACAAAGGATCTTGTTTGAGGTGGAACCTAGCCTACATGCTTAATTAAAGGCCTCGGACCATTTAGCTTTTAGCCTAGTTAAATATTGGAAGTAGTTATATCAAGTAAAAGTTTTGTTTTCTTAACAAAACTGTATTTTTCAGATAAGATTTCCATTTTGCATTTTAACATCAAATAGATATCCTTTTTCTGAATGGCCGTCATATTATGAATACATACACAATGCAAAAATATGATGTTGTTGTTACTTATCCCCAACTGGCGTGACAGTACCATCACACCAGCCCCATCAATCTAAAAATAGTCAGTCTCTCAAGCACCACCTCCGGTCTCAACTCCATGTCTTCTCTTTCACACCTAATGCACTGAAAAATATGAGATGGGGAGGCCTGAACCACTCAACATTTGGGACAGAGAGGGTTGACCTTGGTACCAGAGACGTGTCTCTGAGCAAGCAGGTGGCCACTACGCAGTCTTGTCAAAGCCGTTTGGCTGCATCTCTTGTGTTTACCCACTAGTGCGGAACCAGGATGCATAAATATAAACATATATATGAAAATATATATAAAAATATAAGAAATTTTAATTTCTACAATTGTATTTCCAATTAGAAGTGTTAGACTCTTACATATTACCTTTAAAGAAAAAATTCAAAACAATCTTTTGTTTCTTATACTTGTAATTTTAATAATATTAAAAATGAAGGCAAAAGTACGGATTTTATACGTGAAATATTGCAACACAACATAGGGCTACTTCGATCTCAAGTAGAATCAATTTAATAAGCAGTCAACCAAATAAAAAATACAATAATATTTAAATTCTTTTCTAAATGGATTACAATTCAAATACAGAAAATTTATTCTCTTGGATTAATATATCTAGATACAACGAAAGGATGCATAGATTATTAGAATTCTTGTGGTAGGTTAATTATGTTTATTAGAGGAGTATTGACAACTAGCCTATGATGTGAAAATATTTTAATTGGAAGGAATCTGTGATGTCAAATGATATTGACTCATGCAAACTATTTATATATGTGAAATTTTACAATGTTCAGCTTCATCAATTGAGTTGCTATAAAGTTGGTAAATAAGTGCTTTGATTGATGTTGACAGTATTTCAAACGTGGATAAGAATAGAAAATGAGATATAATAAGCACCTTCTATTTCACAGGACTGTTTTGATAAATCCAAAACATGAAAATGCCGAAAATAATATGTATGAACAAATCTAACACAGCTTTGTTTATTTAAACAATTTTTATGTATTTCATTAAATATTCTTAAACTGTAAACAAGATCTACACACTTACCACAAGTTTTCACAAATCGAGTAGAATATATTTTTATTAGCAATCCTCAAATTCTAGGGATATTATTAATTTTCCAAAATGCGTTTTAGTTATCATCATGTGATGCTGATTGCATAAACATAATGATTAAAATTTCTCAGATAGATATATTTTCAATAGTATAAATTCTTAATAATACTTATCACTTCGAAACTAATTCATAATTTTTTCTGAAACAGAAGAGTTTGTGATCTTGCAATTCCAAGAGCTTCAAAGACATGAATAAAATAATCAGAAACAATTTACTGAAACTCTTATTACATTTACCTTGGACTGATTGCTGAATTATTTTTCGTCATTTTCAGTAGTTTTTAAAATTGAATTAGCATTCAATTGTTTGAAAAAAATATATTTTTGTATCCGTTTCTCACATTTTAAAAAGTTTTGATAATCATATTAATGTTAGTAATCATTAAATACATTTTGTCACATTATAACGCCAAAAATTATATAAAGGCAATTAATTACATTTTTTTAAAATTTATTTATTTAAAAAAATTCTTCGTTATTAAGAATATTAAAATATTCGCATATGAAAACCTTAAAATTGATAAAGAAAACATTTTATTTTTTAATATAATAGATGATGACATTAATTAAATACTATTAATGGGAATTTTTTATATTTAAATTGGTAAATTTCTATTTTCAATAATTAATAAGCTGTGAGGAGAATCATCTAATTAGCAAAAGATTAATTTTATTCATATTGAATGATATCAATGTTTTTAATAATCAGTCTTTTTAAAGAACAACATTCATAAATAGTATTGTCATTTTTTATGATAACTCTTTACTTTATAATATCTTTGTAACGCCTTATTACTTTCAAATAAAATGAATGTATATGTTTGTAGATAGTCTAAGAATAAAATTATTTAAAATAATTAATTTCTTGTCAACGTAAAATAACAAATAATTTTGGGGTATATTTTGTAAAATATATTCATTTTTTAATAAAAAATTGTATTTTAAAATGTATTGACTCATTTATGGAAAAAATTCCAATCGAAATTGTCGTAATCAACCAGAACGAATTCAATGCTTCCAACTTTCAAAAGTTATTCAAAAGTTATATAATCTGCTTGATTAAATTAATTTAAATAAACGACACAAAACTGTTGAATGCTCTTACTGTGTTTGAATGATTATTAAAAAATTCTAAGGCTTTATTTCGTTTAACATTGATAATCATAAGATAATATTTTCTTATCCTCGTTTTTTGTTATCATTAGACAACATGAGTGATTAAACCTCGTTCGTACTTGACTTTTGAACGCGTTTAAGACTTGATTAAACTCTTTCCTGGTGGTATTTAGGAATGTAAGAAATTCGGATCTGATTTATCTTAAACCATTTTGGGAAACTGATTTAAGTAGTTTCAACTGATTTAGCGCCCTTGTGTTTCCTGTTGTTATTGGCGGTGATTTCTGAAATGTCTGAAGAAGATCGAAACATTGAGAAGAAAATCAATAAAAAATGATAAAAAAGAATTATTTATAAAATTATTAATTAAATATTGCAAAATTATGTTACGTTAAAAAAGAATAATTGGTTGCTGTTGTTGCTTATTACACTTGGACAGGCCAAGCTAGCTATGCCTTTGGCTGTGCAAATAAAATCAATAGAGAGTGTCTTTCGTTTGGATCAGAGCACCACGAAGGTGAAAAAAGGACTTTGCTCTTTTTAAGGTGCCTCGTAACTTTGAACCACGGTTAGGTGACGAGGCCACATCTGAGCTGGCACACTCCTATCCACATCCATGCCACACCAGCGGAAGGACTTTGGACGTCACATATTAACGTGGACACGTCACCAACCCACGGAGCTCCAGCAACCCAGTGACCATGGTCACCCTCCCAACCACTGCCCGCGGCAAATGATGCTTCACTTTGCTGAGCTTACGGGAAGCGGCGTGAAGCTACTGAGCCACTGG